>JAAGWP010000351.1:0-25926 GCA_013266165.1 Fusarium graminum
AGTATATTGTGTGACCTTCTCAGGAGTCAGGGGCGGGATACGGATCGGACCGCCAGTGCTCTGGGCTTGGAGAGCGGCTGGGGGAGGCGGCGAGCTGACGGGGACGGGTGGAGGTGGGGGAATGCCACCAGCCTGAGGCGCGATGCCATCGAATCGAGGTAGGGGGGCTTGTTGAAGAGCTATCTCGGGTGAAGGTTCACGGCCAGCTTGTGCGTGTCCAATGAGTCGTAGAGCGATGCCAAAGCCAGCTGGTGTTAGGAAACCTCGGTTCTCCTTGTCGGCAATCTGCCAGATCTACTTGAGGCGTGAGTACTAAGCTTGCAGTTGATAAGTATGGGACATGAAGTGTAAACATACCTCGCCTAGGATGCGGGAGTCTAGACCTGTCTTGTGGAAGAACCTAACAGCAATTTCACCAACCACGACACCAACACTGTCGGAATCAGCTTGTCGAAAGAGCTGTCCATAAGTGCGCTTCTCGTCAACGGATAGGTTCAGGTTTGGCGCTGTTGTTGTGTTAGCTTTGTGCGATAGGGGATACTGTGATGTGGGTTCCAAATACCTTCATCAGCCGCCATGATCGCGTATACGAGCTACAAGGAACTCAAGACGGGGGAGACGGAGGATGGATCGCGATAGCGCCAGGAGAGGCTCGAAGTGACAAGTCTTTCCGAGTTTGACGATAGGAGCGGGAGACGGTAGTCGATTATACAGGAGATAAAACAAGTGACCGATGGCGAAGCCGATATGACGGACGTGGAAAGTGGATAGTTGAGGAGGTTGATTTCTGGTGCTTCAAGATGGAGATTGGATCGTCAGCCTGGCGTTTGGGCCAATATGGGGGGGGGTTGGCCAGTGCTTTCCACATGGAGAGGGAGCAAATGGGAGATGACGACTGGGAGTTGAGAGCCAACCAGAAGCCAGCGGGACTGACAGGGGATGAAGAGAACCTTGACAGAAGCAATTATCCGCTAGAGGCGCACTGAAAGTCTGAAACTTATCCTCTGTTGTGCTGAAAGTCTCACAGGCTACGTAACCTAAGGGTTCAAGCCACCCAAACGAGCTTGAAGCTGTCGATAATCAGCTGCTTAGCTCCACTCGTTGGACGTCATGGTTTTAGGAGGGTATGTCTGAAAGGAAACATCATGGCTAGGATCCGTATTACGAGCCAAGACTTTGATTAGAATCTTATGGTTTTGATTATTGAAATTCCATCTAGACAATCCAGAATTATATGTGCCATCTAGTCTGTACGGTATGGCTGTCCAGGTCCAAGCCGCCTGGTGACGACTAACGAGTGAGTGTACTTACACATCTCGGCTATAGCAAGGACTTTATGTGTCACCATGTAGCTGGGTAGTACGCATGCATATGCTGCATGTAGTGTCTAGGCACTTAGGTAGGAGAGCGCACCATATGCAGCCATCATTATGCAGCCAGTCATGACAAAGCAAGCACGGATTGTATTGTCAGTTTGAGCATTCAACGGATTGGCTATGATGCTGGATGGCAAACCACATTGCTCCAGTCTTGGACCTTGGTAGGCGACAAAACATGCAATTTACCATTTCAAGACTGGCTTATGCCACATAAGTACTTCTAAGATGCAGGGAGAGGAAGAAAATTAATTGTAATAGAAGAAAACATGATTCCACATGCGAAGATGTGATCTTGGAGCTTGACTATAAAAAGACCCTGTGGGTTGATTAAGCCCCGCTAGCGGACCTCGGAGATGGATCAAAGAATCATCATCAAGCCTCGGGTGGATTTGAAATCGTCTGTTTTCTGCAGCTCGTCATCTTAATCGACTAACCAAGCTGCAAGTAGAAGACCTTTTGCTTACTCAACACTCTGATAGTAATCAATCCTCAAGTCTCTCATATCAAATCATTTCCGTCCAATCCGCTTCAGCTTCTCGCAAGTAACCCCGCCACTACCACTTCTATTTCTGTACTTGTGCTGTTCCGTCGCATCTAAGATTCCCTCTTCCTCCCTTAAAAGACGTCATCCCCCTCCTACCTTCTTTTTTCCTCCACTCTGTTCAGTTCTGAAAGGTCAAGCCTCGAGGCAGCCTTTGTCCATGCAAGCTATCGCCCACTCTCTACGCTCATCAACCCTGTCTTCGTCGTCGAGAACGACCCCGCTGCGAATAGCTTCAATCACCCGCCATCTTTCTACCTCTGCACGCAATATGGCTCCCATCACCAAGGAAACTGATTACCTCGTCATTGGCGGTGGTAGCGGAGGTCTTGCCTCTGCGCGCATGGCCAGCAGCAAGTTTGGTGTCAAGGCTACCATTGTCGAGAACAAGCGACTTGGTGGAACTTGTGTCAACGTTGGGTATGTATCTCATTGAACCCCAGTGGCATGAAAATATCACTTAACACACTGTACAGTTGTGTGCCAAAGAAGGTCACTTACAATGCTGCCGCTATCGCCGAGACCATTCATGACGCCAAAGCCTATGGCTTCTCCGTTGAGCAGTCTGCTCCCTTCGACTGGGCCACCTTCAAGACTAAGCGCGACGCCTACATCACGCGCTTGAACGGCATCTACGAGCGAAACCTAAACAACGACAAGGTCGACTACCTACACGGATGGGCTCGCCTCGTTTCCAAGAACCAGGCCGAGGTTACCCTTGACGACAACTCAAAGGTCCTCGTCAATGCTAAGAAGATTCTTGTCGCTGTCGGTGGCAAGCCTACTATCCCACCTGAGATCCCTGGCGCCGAATATGGCACCAACAGCGATGGATTCTTCGACATTTCCACACAGCCCAAGAAGGTCGCTATTGTCGGCGCCGGCTACATCGCTGTTGAGTTTGCCGGCATGTTCAACGCCCTTGGAACGGAGACTCACCTCTTCATCCGCCACGACACATTCCTCCGTAACTTCGACCCTATGATCCAGGAGGCTGTGACCAAGGAGTACGAGAGACTCGGAGTCAAGCTTCACAAGCGCTCTCAGGCTAGCAAGGTCGAGAAGGACTCCAACGGCAAGCTCACTGTCACGTACAAGGACGACCAAGGCAACGAGAGTGTTGTGAGCGACGTTGACAACCTGATCTGGGCCATTGGCCGCACCCCCGAGACCAACGGCATTGGTCTGGAGGAGGCTGGAGTTAAGCTTACCGACAAGGGATACATCGTTGTTGACGAGTTTCAAAACACTGCTGTCGACAACATCTACGCTCTCGGCGATGTTACCGGAGAGGTCGAGTTGACTCCCGTTGCCATCGCCGCTGGTCGCCGTCTGGCCCACCGCCTGTTCGGTGGCCCCGAATTTTCTAACCTCAAGCTCGATTACAAGAACGTTCCCTCAGTCGTCTTCTCTCACCCTGAGGTCGGCAGTATCGGCCTGACAGAACCTGAGGCCATCGAGAAGTATGGCAAGGACAACATCAAGGTCTACAAGACAAGCTTCACAGCCATGTATTACGCCATGATGGAGCCAGAGGACAAGGGTCCCACCAGCTATAAGCTGATCGTTACTGGACCTGAGGAGAAGGTCATTGGTCTGCACATTATGGGACTGGGCAGTGGCGAGATGCTGCAGGGCTTCGGTGTTGCTATCAAGATGGGCGCCACTAAGGCCGACTTCGATAGCTGTGTTGCCATTCACCCGACCAGCGCTGAGGAGCTTGTTACGTTGAAATA
Source organism: Fusarium graminum (assembly GCA_013266165.1). NCBI lineage: Eukaryota > Fungi > Ascomycota > Sordariomycetes > Hypocreales > Nectriaceae > Fusarium > Fusarium graminum. Next base: position 3,657 of record JAAGWP010000351.1, read on the forward strand.
GATGAGACATAGAGCAAAATTGTAAGCGTTAATATGAGAATCTTTGTGACAAAGGCCTTGTCTGTCCTGCTACCATCGTTGTGTGGTTGAATCTATCAAGCCTTGTCTAGGTATTTTTAAGTAGCACCAAATCACAAGATACACAGCAGCTGAATGCTGAATATGGTACATGATTGTAAGCTGTATCTGAAGTTACGCTGTCATCGTATCAATACACGCTCCGTTAGGCTTTCAGCTTGTGGTGACCTCAAGGCTTCCACTTATAATCATGAGACAAAATCATGAGGTTAATAATCTTATCGAAAGCTATACAAAGTTGGATCTTCGCCGTTTTGATGCCCGAACAAACCCAAATTTCGGCCTCTAGCAAAGCATCAACGTCCATCATCCAACTTGTGTCGTCAGATATCTAAGTGCCAAGAAAGCTCAGCATACATTCAATTCGATCAACATTATCAGGATATTCTCAATCAACAAATTAGCAATAATATCCCTACCTTAATACTTTCAATGTGGATGGGTATCCCTGAATATGAATCAAGATTAGAATTTCCATGACTATGGCATGCGGCTATCGGTGACCGGCAGCCACGATGAGTCGGCAACCAATCTACTGATGTGAATATATCTACTTCTCATGTAACAGCTCAATACGTCAAAATTAGTAATCATGTCTCTTTCAAGCCGTGCCCATGAAGCTGAGGAATCGAGTAAGGGTCTGGAGATATGGCAAGTCATTCCCAATCTCTTTGATCCCAAGACCAACCCTGAGGGTATTGTGAGTCTCGGCGTAGCTGAGAATACCCTCATGCACGATGTCCTCCGGAAACATATCCACGATAATCTGGCTCTGACCAACCCGGCTTTCACTTATGGAGATGGAACCACGGGCACGAAAAGAGTCAAGCAGGCAGTGTCTCGCTTCTTGAATACCCATTTCAAGCCTATTCGGCGTATTGAGCCGGCGCATGTCTCCGTGACCAACGGGTGCAGCGCTGCTATTGAACATCTATCCTGGGCTGTTGCGAACCCAGGAGATGCTGTTCTCCTTGGACAACCTTACTATGGTACTTTTGTGCCTGATCTCACTTACCGCTTCGGGGCCAAACTTCTTCCTGTGTCCTTCGGCGAGATTGACCCTCTTGGAGAGGACGCAGTAGCCAGATATGAGAAAGTCATTCTTGAAGCTCAATCTGAGGGTATCAGGGTTGCTGGTCTGGTCATAAGTCATCCTCACAATCCCCTCGGGCGATGTTATTCTCGCAGCGTTCTCGTTGCTCTGATGAAGCTGTGTCAGAAATACAAGATTCACTTCATCAGCGATGAGATCTACGCTTTGTCCATCTGGCCCAACACTATCGATCAACACCCTCCTCCCGTTCCCTTTGAGTCAGCCCTAGCAATTGATACTTCAGGTATCATTGACCCTGATCGCGTCCACGTTCTCTGGGGTATGTCGAAAGACTTTGGTGCCAACGGCATCCGTGTTGGAACCATTGTGTCCCAATCCAACGCCTCGCTACATAACGCCATAGTAGCAGTCGGTTTATACAGTTCAGTGTCGTCCATTTCCGATCATGTCACAGTCAACGTGTTGGAAGATGATGCCTTTGTTGAGTCATATGTGGTCGAGAACCAAAAGAGGCTATCGGCTCAGTATGCACGAATCGTCTCATGGGCGCGCAAGAATGAGATCGACTATGCCCCTGGTGCCAACGCTGCCTTTTTTCTATGGGTTGACCTCGGTAAAGCTTATAAGGCGCGGCATCCAGAGCTGAAATATGACGATATTACGGATCTTGTCATGGATAAGCTGATGAAAAGGAAAGTCTTTCTAGCGTCTGGAAAGGCCTTTGGTTCTGAAAAGCCTGGTTGGTTTCGAATTGTGTTTTCACATCCTGATGAATATCTCGATTTGGGGCTCGAGCGAGTGATGGAAGCGTTACAATAGCGACAATTCTGAATATGGGTAGTATACATGTATCAATAAAATGCGAGTAGTGTGTGAATAGTAAGGGCCTCCGCCTTTCTTCTATTCGGACTATGTTGGCATCTTAACCACAGCCTTGTATTGTGAATCTCTCCTATCCCCTTTCCTGATGATCACTCGTCTGGCTGAGTACATAAATGACTATAGTCGTGTATATGATTTACGAGAAGGAGACCTAAAAAATATTTCGAGTGGTCTATTCCAGAACTTTAATAAGTTTACAAGTATTTATTATAACCTTTCAGGGTCCCATAGACTTGTATAAGTCTGTAGGAAGATATATTCTAAACCCTTAAATGAGCTGAGAATTTCAGAGTATCAAACGTCAGTTCTTTTGAGCAGCACCACACCAGAAGCAAGAGATCAAACATATGTTTATTTCTTATTGTTAGAAACCCCATGGACTACGACATCTTATCGCTAGATCGATAGTCGAGTCTTCGTAGCCAGGTAACACAACGTGGTGGTTGCTATATCAGTATGTAGTAAAGGAACATACGCACTTGTGACCATAGTATTGCTTATTATTAAACAGAAACCATTACGTTCTTTCAACACGATTGATGTGGGATCCGAGCTTATCTCGATATGAATGCACAGTACCTTTTTGCACACGGTTTGATATGGTAAAGGGTTGATTGATGAACCAAAAACACATACTCATGACAGCTCTGCACTTACTGTTCTAGGGCACCCAGGACAAAAAGCGAAAGATGTTCAAAGTTCCTAGACGCTAGTTATCTCGATAAACCTCAAAATTTGTAGTTTCAATGTTAACAAAGCTCCTGAGCAGAATCTGATGCCAATTTGTCCACCGGTTGTTTTGCGAGTTCCTCGCATAGGATACGTTTTATGCTAAAGTGCACTTGACGAGCCTACATAATCCCGTTACAACATCAAAAAAATAGTCTCAGTCTCGAATGACTGTGAGGTGACGCCAGTTATAAATAGTCAAGGGCGACTTGACAGAATCTTTGGCTGATGAGGTATCTCACACGGATCGAGTGGGCTGCAACAACCGGACACTACAGCATGCATGAGGATATTCGAAATGTTATTTAGTTCTCACAAATTTCAGAGTATAGTCACACCCATTTCCATAACCATATATTTTGTAGTAGTCTGAGATCTGTTGTAGTAGACATCTGTTTTGTGAAGCATACGTTCAAAATGTGACATCCTTCAAGATAGTAAGTCTACTACCCGCTCTAGTCAAACACGATCTCGGTCCTTCAAGCTAATGACTGAACAAATATGAAAGAGTCATATGACAGGGAGAATAGAGAGTAGATGTGGGTCATCAACCTGATATCTTTGTCCCAAAATCAGAAGCGTTCTATACCAAATAAAGCTCCAGCATGGTATCATTCCTTGGGACATGAGTCCAAGAGCTCAATGGATACTTGGACATGCTGGCATGGTCTTGTCTTCCGGTGGCCACGGCTGCCGTATTCCGATAGGGCAAGTAACGCAGAGTGCCATTGACTTATCAGAATGCACAGATGTTTTGATGATATCTCAACACGAATGTGTCACGCATCAGTCTCAAATTTTCAAAATAATCCACTTACACAGTGAAGCTACTTTGCGCCATAGTGTGTCATACTATCCCATAATAATCTCAACTCATACGAGGTCCAGGGTCAATCATTAATCTCCACGCACAAAGATCTAGGCCAACCGGACCTTGCCGGGACAGGTTTTCACTGACAGCTCAGACGCCGGAGCCTCAGACCGGGTCTCGCCCCGGCACCCATGCAACAAACCCAGTAAAGATATATCCGGTACGTACCATGGTGCAGAAGCAGAGACGAGTAAGGAAAAAGAACGAGAGAGCAAAAAGAGGTCAGGAAGAACTGAAGAGCACTTGTGCTGTAGTTGCAGCGAAAAACTGTGGTCCGGCGACCAACCCGGCGGTCCGCTACCGGCTAGATCCCGCCCGGTAGGCGGTTACCAATCGGAAAGACGCATGCAGCTCCGGGTCCCCAATGTTTTAAGGTGCAGATGCCATTCAACGGTCTTTGAAACCCCAGTGAAAACAAAGACGGTCCGACTTTAGGGGACGGGGAACTCTGAAGGGACGTTCACTACTGCTCTTTGATGGATATTAATGGATATCTGACAAGGGTAAATTGGAGGGACTGGACCCTTGAGGAGAAGCCGGCGCCGGTGTTTACAGTAGGTTGGTGTGCTGGAATTGACAGCAGAACAGGGTAGGGTTTGATTGGGTAGCACGGTCGGTAAGCTGAGATGCCAGCTCGGACGCCGCTCAGCTGCAGAAGCAGAGACTTCACGACGCCTTTGTCCACAATCAGCACAGAGGGGTCTGCCTCTATTCCCTACTGGCAATGTCACATCCACGTCGGTGAGTGCAGTGCCATTTGGTGGTGAGCTATGCGCTGTAAGTGGTGAGGCTACTGCAGCTGGCTTGAAGCGAGCATTTCTGGTGCCTGGCCCTGGTATGTTTGTACCTGAACCCTTGGAATGCAATTCCGATACCCGAACAGATTCTGCCAAACTTACCGTCGGGGGGATTGCCTTACCCCTGTCAAGGTATCATAGAGATCCTGCACCAGAGGACAATGGCAATCTCACTGTGTGTTAATAAGCATATATCTTAGACATACAGTCTATGACGGGACAATGTCACTCTTGGGCGATGGTCATGGAAGCATGCATCCAACTATAATCAAGCTGGTGAGCTTTACGTACCAGATTCATTAAACAATAACCGTGGTAATAGTAGCAAACAAAGGGAAGCATTAATTGAGTAAGGGAACAAGCTAACAGAAACAGATATTGACTCGCTTTGGTGAGATAAATCCGATCCCAGGTCAATCCCCGTTAAAGGGTCCCGCTGCACGTTAGACGCAAAACCAAAGTAATCAATGGTGAAAACGAGAAGAATTTTCGTACAAGGGTTGTAAAACACCACAACTGTCAGTCACACAGCCCGCCCTCCCCTGGCAAGTTTAGAGAGAGAGAAATTTTCAAGATGGACATGGGATGGCACAAGATCTGGGCGGGATATCAGATGCTAGTCCTAGTCAAGCCTCAAGGTCAGTATCCTTCTGAGATCCTGCAAGCGTCCACTCCTCGTCTTGATCTCAGTTGCCCGAAAAGCAGCCAAGCTTTTGGCGATCGTTGATAACGTCCCGGTCTAGCAGGCTCAGACTAAGGGCTTAGGCAGGGGGACATAGACGGAGGAACAGTCTGGTTCTGGTCAAGGTTTCTTTGACCTTGTTTGAATGGTTTGTTGGCCTTTTCGCCTCCCGCTACTCTAGCTACTCGCTTGGACGCCCTCCGTTCATCGTGACTGGTTGATGGTGATGGCTTCGCATCCGTGCTCCTCCAAGGTTTTGACTTACGAAGCCCTCCCCGCGATAGCCTACCCCCCGTGCAGTAATTTTCCTGGGGTTCGTTAGTGGTCCAGGCCCGGAAATGGGGATCGAATTAGGGCTCGTAGTAGAACGAAAAAGTCTAATTGTCATGCTAAATGCAGATGTGACCCTACAATGTCGCAATCATTTGAATTGGGACCTGCTGAGGCTTGAGGAGAGCAATGTCTGATTGCAGTCAGTGGTCTATACCTAATTCTGGGAGGGAGTTTTCCTATGAAGCAGACCACCACCCTGGATGTGAATGAATGAATGAAACTAACAAGTGAGGCCATTGCCATTCGCCTCTTGCAACATCACGAGCCACTGCTATTGATGCTATTGATGCTATTGATGCTATTGATGCTATTGCTACAGCACAACGTTCACTGCCGTCTTTATCCGTCAAAGGTGCCCGTGATGGCCCGGCCCTGCCTTGAGCTGACCTGACTTGACCTTCTCCCCCAACTTACAAGTCTCCGCACAGTCGGTGCCTGTCAATGCCCGGCGTGGGGAGTAAGAGCTGGAGTAAGAGCTGGAGTTGGAGCTAGAGCTGGGGCATGGGGAAAGCTCTTGTCCCACAGGCTTTTCTTGTTATCCATCAGAGACAAACACCAGCAACCCAACCCAATCAAGCTGGTGGGACTTTGTCCGCGAGTTGACGAGAATAACCGATGACTACTGCGAAGCTGTCTCAGCCTGTTGTATACTAAACAATCCGTCCTATTCAGTCGGCGTTCCCGGAGTCCTCAGCCGGGATCACTCATCGTCATCAGTACGGCATAGATGTTGTGCATTTTCCATCACAAACAGTGAATACTGCACATTGCTCAAGAGGCAGAGCCCACACCCAATCGCCTGGAGCCCCCTTCTGATACCGGATTTCTCCCCGGTGCTGACATGTCTCGTTTCTGATATTGCTTGTGTTGCACCAACTCCCAAGACAAGGAGAGCGGGACCTGCCTATAGCGCGCGTAGTGATAATTGAGACAAGGCACTGCGAAGCAAGAGAAAAAAAAAAGAAAAAAAAAGAAAAGAAAAGAAAAGAGTTAATTTTGGAATGACCAATAATCGGCCTCCACAGAAGAACAATTGCGATGAAGGAATTCCGGTGCTTGGATCCCTTTGTTGTTTTGTTTTCACCCCTGGCCTAAGCCTTGTTCCACAAAGTTTCTCGAAGTTCCATCATCTCGATCGACCAGGAACGTGATAGTTAGCCATTGATAACACATTCCAAGCCGCGGTTAAGCCAGCCTCACACACGTTAGTACGGACATCTTCAAAATAGATGCCAATGAAACATGAACTCTCATGAGCAAAAACGTAAGAAAAAAAGATGAAGTGGGCATATATGCACAGTCGAACCGTGATGATGCGTAGGTTTGCTTTGGTCTGTCCAGCAGGTCAACCTTCAACATCAGATAGACGCAACTTGATGGGTTCCTGAATCATAGATTCGCTGGTGTGCTACTCAAGTGCAACGTGATCTACTAGCACAAGGCGTCTCGCCATTGAAATGTGTAGTACTTTTGTAGGAGGCTATGTTATGCTGTCACTGATAAGCCTATGCAAGAAAGTATCATAGACTAATACATCCAGCGAACCGGGCTATGGAGGGTTCGACATGTTTCAGCGCCCTTTCTAACGATATCATAAAAAGACAATAAACATTGCCATGGAAAAACACCTGTGCTGATTCGAGACATCAGAGTATAGCCTGTGAAGAAAGGCAATGCACCTGTGGGGGTCATTATCAATGATGCAGAGACCTTACGTGGTGACCTCGCCTTGTCTAGCTATTGATTCGGGTCAAGGGGAAACTGGGATAAATCGCCCGATGAACGCCACTGTTGTCAATAAAGGCGTATCAATCAGACCAGACAAGCGTACTCGGCTGACGTCTTGGACCTTAGGCTCACTGTAGTGCCAGCTTCGTGGGCGAACAAGACACCGGACTGTCCTCCTAGGAGCAGGCGCCGCCTCCACCTACGCAGTAGAACATCTACGTAGGAATTCATGGCTTGAAGTCGCGAATGCAGTAGAACATTGCCTATGTGTGGTCTTTTGAGAGACATGGCTGCCCTAATGGCACCTTGACCGAATAGTAGCAATCCCTCCTTTGAGTCTCAGAACAAAACAGGACGTGGGAGAAAGCTATGTATTCCCCCATAGGCGAGATATCCATGCTCTCAGACTCCCTCCAGAACTCCATATTGTTTCTTGCCATTGAGCCTTTACCCCTCGGTTGCGAATATCAAATGTCGACTGGCACGCTTCCCGTATACAACACCATTGTCACGCCTTTGCATTGCGCAACAAGACCCTGTTCTGAACACTCAGCCAGCCAAAGACGGACGGGACAGTTTGTCTTTCTCAACAGCTGTTACGAATGAGGAAGAGAAGTTGTTATGCTGTAACGGAGTAGTGTAAGACGAATTGACCCATATTAACCGGAGGATCCGTTATTGGCGGACGCGGGAGTGCAACGGTCGTGTCGTCAGAAAAAGATGACGATGGGCAGTACGTGTAAGTGCCGCTCGGCATAAACAACAATCCCGTTCTGAAACGGCCGTGCATGTGTCAACGCGCGAGCCTATCGAATCGATGCTCTGTAGACGTGGATAAGGCATCAATTGAGTCTCATAATACTGGAGCTGTGGTTATATTCAATGTGCAAGAGGCTTTGAGAGACGTCCATTCGGCGTTTGAGCCGCAGTCGGCAATGGAGTGTATGAATCCACGCGGTGCAACCACACCAGAGAAACCCCCCAAGATGTTTCCTCATCTAAGGAGTGGAGGCAAAGAACTGCCGATTGCAAGACAAAGGGCGTTTGAACCCGGCTCAGATATGTCCGAGGGACGGAAGACGAGGGATTGAGAAAGGGCGCTCGTATGTTTCGTTCACACGACATCCGAATTGTTGAGAACTCCCTTCCCTGCAGAGGCCGATTCAATCTCATTGTGTAACTACAGCTTTCCTCAGGTTGAATAAGATATCCTCTTTTGGGCCAGAGACATGTGTATCGCGTTGCACGGCATCTACATGTCAGATATCACAGCCGCCCTCCCTTTGTCACACTTCAACCCATGAACACAGGCATTGAACGGGAGTTGAAATTTTCATCTTATTTTTTGCCCGGTGAGACCTTTGAGGGAAGTGGCTCACTGGATCTACTCCCTGGAATGTGAAGAAACAAGTAGAAAAAAGGTTCAACCACTGTTTTGTTTTCAAAACATTGGGCTTGAAAATACCACCCTGCAATGACACCTAGTGACATTCGATTCAGTCTTCGTGGGGTTGAAGAGCCTCCATCAAAATCACCTGCTGAGGACGATAACCGGCAGTGGGGGTCCCAATTGATGGCAACACTCCAGAGAAAAGAAGAGAAATGACAACAAAAATATGATAAAATTATTCAAGACATGGACGTTGTTTACTGCAATTGTCAATATTGAGTGTTGTGCAACCGCTGTGCTTTGGCAGTACCAATTGCAAAACAATGCAAAGCCACAATGAATAACTGTAACCCGGCTGAGGTAAGGGGTTCTCAATTCCAGCTCACACGGATCTTCAATTGAATGAGCAGATACTGTATGCGATGTGCCGACGTCTAACGGAGCAGGCCGAAACCGAAACCGAAGCTCAGCTCCAGAGAGAGACAAAGACAAAGGCAAATTTGACCTTGTTTGAGGCTTGAACCAAGGCAGAGACAGACAAAGCATGGGTCGACATGGGATTGGCGCGGGCCGGCGTCGCCTGAAAAGGTGTGAGTTTCCGGCGATGCAGAAGTTAGAACTGCCTCTACACTCACTATCCGTAGAACACAGCGCACGGCGGCCGCTGCTACGACCGCAACCTCCGGGCCGAGCCCGCCGATCAGAAAGTTTTTTTCTACCTCGCAGGGCCAGGGCCAGGGACAGGCATGATAGCCAGGCACAGACAGGTACAGGCACATGCGCAGGCACAGGGTTCCGATATGTTAGCGGGTAGAAGAAAAGGGCTGCCACGTAGGTTAGCAGTCTACGGGGTCCAAGGTTAAGGTCAAGGTCAATGCATCAAGGATGAATGGAACAAAAGAGAAGAAATTTGAATATCCAATCCACTCCCCTCCAAGCTTCAGACTAAACAAGACGATCGATCGGGATGGAAATAGACCCAACCCAACGCAAGTGCCATGTCGTGTCGTTGTCATATAGTCGACATAGTTATTAATCATCATGAACTGACTAAAGTTACAAGTGAAGCGAAACAAAGCATGACAAGACCCCATAGTCCCGAAACAGCCCACATTGCTCCATATTATGCTCTTTTATGTGATTCTGATGCAAAGTAGAGCACATCAGCTCAGATCCATTGCCGGAACCTTGGGGTTTCACTGCCGGACCAAACCAAAAAAGAATAGGCCATAGTGATGGCCATCTTACAGTCTCTCCTCTCCTCTCCTCTCCTTACCTTAACGCCCAGCATCGGATATCAAAGGGTAAAATAAACAGTGACGACACTAGCGTCCGATCCCCCAGACGAGGGAAAAGCTGGAGATGGAGACATGCATGTATGTATGCAGACAGGACAACAATTCAATTCCCGAGGTTTACACAGACGACTCCACGCCCTGAATCTCACGATGCCCGGACCCTACCGAGAAAAATCATGTCGATCTCAGTACGTACTCTCTCTCTCTCTCTCCTTGGTAGCCGATTCTTTAGGCGTTTCGTTGGGTCCATCATCAACCTTGACCTTGGCACTAACAAGACGGTAAAGGTGTACGTCAAATTAACGGTGAAAGAAAAGTTTTCCATGTTCATTTCAGGGTCTATGCTTTCTTTCGCATTGATGGTCTCCTTTAATTCACTGCTAGAAGTCCACTATTAAAAAAATAAAAATTCATTCCTTACACGTGGGAAATCCTGTTGCTAGCTCAGATCATCCATTTCACTTCAGCATCGCCGATCAGAATGGGCAATGCGATGCGCTGGCCTACTCAGTCTCCATAACGAACAACCTCTGTGACCCTGGCCCGCTCTCCGTTTGACGGTCAAGAGACCGACTCCCCTTGGATGGGTCCGTACATTTGACAAACTTGGCAAACCAGGTTTTCGGGAGGCTAAAATATTTGTACTTGGCTAAAGGGGAGGGAAGTGGATGAAGGGATCATCCAGACATGGATGACAGAATAAGATGGACATCTGTAGTGGAAGATCTCGTTCCACAGTGATCTCAATTTCAGCACCCAAAGTTCGGCAAGTCTCCCGAATCTCTACACCACATACACACAGGTGGTGGAGGGGAACTAGAGGCTCATGTAACCACTGAGCTTATACCAATGACCTCAAAGAAGCTTTCCATCTACTCACCATCCCAAATCGCTCCCTTATACCTTTACCAAAGGGAATGAATGAACGACGATGAATGCATAAACGGGATCGCCAGGGAGTAAGTAGAGGAGAAGATGAAGCGATCACCAGGCGAATGTCCCGTAAAGCCTAAACGCACAGTAGACATGATCTCGACCAGGACAAAACATCGTAAGAATGGATAGCGTCGGGTACAACTGATCTGGCAAGCATGTACCACGCAGGCTACTCTTTACTTTACTTTCCACAGTGGCATCATGTTAACGAACGAGCACGTTTCGGCCAAGCCTGAAGTTGGACTGACTTTGAGCCGCATGACACCAAGATTGCAAAGTTTGGTTTCACCCCCGTTCATCGGCGAGGCGAGGCAAAAGGTACCCAAGACTCATAATCCAGCCACGAGGACAATCGAGGTTTTTGCTCCTGTCCCCAATCTTTAAGATTGATTGTTAGTCAGTCATTCTCCATCTGCTGCAAGGGTTCGCAACGTTCGATCGCCGGCCATCGGAGCTGCTATTGCTCATCTGGCCAAGCCTTTTCACATACTACATACAGTCTGGGGAACGGAGCTGAAAGTACTCTTGGAGTTAGAAGAGTCAACCAGCCCCAGCAATCCACGGCCTCGACTGCTGTATTGAATCCGTCTCGTTTTCCTATAGTCAAGAGTTTTACTTTGTAACGTCTGAAAATAGCACCTTCAACCCTTGTACGTATCTGCTTAGCGGTATCCGTAGATTCAGCTTCAGCAATGCTCAGAGATCCAAGTGCTGTTGCAACTTGGATCCTCCTAGTCAACATTGACATGCGTAAGGTCGCGAATGCTGAGTCACTGCAGCCCGTGGTCTATTCATCCCAGTCTCTCCCTGGCGGTGACTGTCGACTTGGAAGTAAAACCCCCGAGAAAAGCAACGATGCCCACATAGTGTATGAGTCCCAGGAGATTCTCAACAGTTATTATGCAAATGAAGTAGGGTGTCTCGTGTCTCACTCAAGGGAGATCAAACGGAACACGAATAATTATGCACGCTTATGCTTAGAAACTTGGCTTGCTTTGTATGGAGAGAGAAGAAGAAAATCTCTTTGGCTATAGTATGCTATGGTATCCAATCATGTGATATGCGGTGCAGTGTATGCAGTCTTCCGCAGTTCCTGTCAATGCCCAATAGTCAAAAGCTCAGTTGTGCCTCCCAATAAAATAGTCCACCGACCGGCTTCATGCCTGGTCGGTCCTGTACGCCTGACCCAAATGTCCCCAGCCGTCGTGTCCCGGTATCATGATAACCTCCCGTGCTCCCATAATCCATGCTCTGAAACTTGATATGATATTCAACCCGCCCTGTATTTGGTACAAGATACCCTTCATGGCTCCCGTATCCGGTGAGCCCATGGACAAAAAACCACCCAGATGATCCCACCAGACCCTTGGTTGAGACAAGAGAAATCGTGATGGGTCGATGTAAAACAAACTTTTTTTTAATGCAGTGCTCCGGTGTAATGCCCTTCTTTGGATACAAACAAATTCTTGGACAAATAAAAAGGGAAAAGGCGTGAGTTGTGAGTTATTGATAATTCGTGTTTAAGCGTTCGATGTTGTGATGTTGAATGAGTTGCGTGATGTGCTTTTAGTTGAAGTTGAGGCTGTATATGTGTGTGTTGATGTTGGTATAGAATGTCGTGCTTAGTATGATCGCCTTCGCTGAGTCCTCACATTGTCAAAAGACACTGCGTACGCTCGGAGCTCCTTCCTCGCCTTGTCTGATAGCTGACCTGACTCTCCTGTTGTTGAGGTGCTCTGCATGGAGCAGAGGCTGCTGTGTGAGCTCGAAGGAGTGAGAGATCGGGTAGACTGCTCAGCACCGTACGGCTTGAAGGTGGGTTGACTCATGTGCCTTGATCCGTATGGCTTTGCGTTGGAGAAATCGTAGGCGGGAGAGAGGTAAAAGCCCGGGCTAGATGATTTCGTTGACCATTGGCAAGGAGTAGAGTTGAGACCAGGAGAGCTAGCTTGAGAGCTTGTCGTTGACGTCTTCTCGAAGTCGGCCAGTCTGCAAGACTCGGAGCAGTAGGCATCAGATGATGATTGCACTTGCTTGTCGCAAGCAAGGCAGAAGGAGTGAGCCCAAGAATCGAAGTCCATGGCTGCGGTGTTGTGTGGTTGTTGAGAGTAAGAGTAGGAGGTATGTGAAGGGGTCAACCCAAGAGGCAGAAGAGTACAAACTCTTTTATGTCCAAGTGATGTTGGGTATGTTCAGTAGTTTAATGAAGTGTAGAAGCAATTGGAGAGTCGCGGAGTGAGAGAGTTGAGATGATGGTGGAAGATAGCAGAGGTGGGAGGTCCGAGGGGAAGGGTTATGTATATTCTTGATCAGTGGCCCAGGCACAGCCTTGGTCGATGATCAGTTGCACGACCAGGATTGCGCTAGAGGTACATTGCTAGGAATTCATGGAGGAGGGTACCAAGGCACACCTCTTCTCCACCAGAAACAGTACGTACTGATAGATTTTCACAGAATGGTGGGGGCGCCTTGCCGCTCTCAATGCCCTGCAGCAAGATATTAGTGTGGGTAAGGATCCAATGGGAGCGGTACGTACAGCTTGATGCTGAGAAAATCTGGTCCACCTTTGGACTCTGATGGGACGCCCGTCAGGCGTGGGTTGCTCTCGTTTCAACTGGGTGTGTGGTCAACACACCAGCCCACACCAGGGCGTCTCGCACCTCCAAGGGAGTGCGCTGTGGAGGGTGTGCTAGCATTGACATTCATGATGGCGAGAAGTGGGGATGCGAAGGTGCAAGAGAAGCCCTGTTCTTTAGTGAGCTCTCACTGCTCTTCAGGGCCGTATTGTGTTCCGTCGCAGGAAAGAGGACAAGACAAGCCTCCATGACAAAGAACCCCAAGACATTCAGACACCAGACACAGGCGTGTGATTCTGCTGGAGACACAGTACCGCACTGCACTTGTTGACTGACTGTGTTCTATTCAAGCCGTGCCCAGTCCAGCCGTGCCCAACCCGGCCAACGCTACGAAATTGCGATGTATAGACGAAAATTTTTCGAACATCGATTAATGTTCTATTCATGCCCACGAGAGCTATGGAAGTTCGATGAGGTGACTCAGATGGATGTTGAACGGGACATTGAGGGTCCGGATCCCACCGCAAAGGCACCAGCCGAGATTTCTCGCTGGGGCCTGAGCTGATGAACACCATAGCGACACCGGAGGTGGGCTGTTGCTCACCTTTGGTTTCCGTTGCCTACCGTGCAATTCTGCACGGTTCTGCCCGGTCGCTTGAGCTTTCGGAGTGCCCCAAGTGCCCCCTCTCCGCAAGACGAGAGGTTGTGCTGCACAAAGGGTGTTGGACCCCTCGTGCCCTCCGCTCTCCATGGTGTGAGACCTGCTCGCCCCGGTGGTCTGCTTCCAACTATCGTATCGCATCGCATCGCAAAGTACTGCTCCTCATGGGATTTCTTTACTGGTATTCTGTTAAACCTAGTGACCACCCCGCTCATGAATGGTCAATGGGTGTTGTCGTGAGCAAAGACCGAGTCCAGGATTGCAAGCGAGCACTGATGGTGATGCATGCCTTGAGCTGGCCTTTTGTGTTCGATATGGCTGGAAGTTGCTCTGTACTTCTTCTGCTGTAAGCTGCTGCTGTCGCGTAGTCAATATTTCCGTTTCCCATTGCTTCAGGATGGACTCTGCACTGTGGTCCACTGAAATCGGACGACCTCCTGAGTGTGATGCCTGAGGCGGAAGCACATATGCGATGCGCCCGCAAGAGCGACACGATAGGCTTAGCTCGTACCACTAACCCATCAAAGGTATGGTTGATTCAAGGCACAACTTTTCCCCCGACCCCTGCGGCCGTCTCTATGTCCATCTCTCCTACTCTCTCTCCACTTTGAGCTGCTAGGCTGCTTCACGCCTTCTCCACCCCAAGCACGCAAATAACCACTATCTTTAACAACGGGCTCTTCAACCTCTGTTCTCCTTTCAGGGTCCTAACCTTGTCGATTTGCAAGACTGGCTACCTGGTCTCAATTGTGCCACCTGAAGGAGAGACTCGATGATATCAAATTTTCAATCTCGCTGCATAAATTGATTGAGGAGTACTAGGTATGAAGCACAAATACGGCACAGAAATCCGTACTCGTTACGCCTCTAGTACTCAATCAATGCAGCAGTTCATATCTAGACACAACCTCATATACATCACACAATGAAGCGCATGACTCCAGCCCAGAAGTTTATCGTCCATAGAGAACAATCAAGTTCGCCCAAACAGACGCGCAATCAGACTTTGTGAGACGCTCGAAACGCTCAATGCCACAGGATGTGACGCCATCTTTCGCAACTGTGTTGCTGGATTGCATGTTCGATATGCAGACTGTGTCGGGTCTATCTGCGGGCCTACCCCAGCTTCCCAGAAGAGCACTCCGAAGACACTCTACCGGGTTTACGGATGTTGTTTTATCTGCAGCGGCCATGCCATTCAACAATAGTTTCGACTGCCGCTCTGCCTTTATCAACCCTCTGCCGTTCTGTGTGCAATCCATCACACCATTGGCTCTCATTCTGAACCTTCGGAGCCAACAGGCCAATGGAAGTCTAGCGCTAATATCAACAGTCCTGGTTCAAAGTTGCATTTCGCCATCGTGCCTCGAAGAGGCGAGCGTTGCTGAAACCACAACCTCAACCGATGGTGCATATTTACAACACAATCAACTATAAGTACAATTCGTGCATCATGTCGCCACAAACGAAGACAAGGTTGCTATTGACCACAGAGCGACCAGCAAAAGAACATCAACCAACCTTCTCAGGACATGAACCCAACTCTTATCCTTGATCTTCATCGTAGATTCTGCAAAAAGAGCTTAAAAATCTCCATTCCTTTGCCACATATCATTATGGACTGACGAGATTTAATGTAGCTGAAGCGTTACAAGGTTTTGCCATTTTACATATCTCGGATATCTAAATTGTTCGAGTGGCAGTTATACAGCCTGCGGTCAACAATTTCCAGGAGTACAGATTACACCAGTTCCAGATCGCTCTAGAGAATGTTGCCACTCAGGATACACTCAGCAGCAATATCGAGCGGCTTCCCAGTTACCCAGCACCTGGTACCTATGGGACTGCCTAACCCCGCTGCATAGCGTCCTTCTTACTGTGTGAATACCCTCCAACTGCCAGTCTCCTGAAGTGACGCTTGTGTCAGTTGAAGCGTCTACGACCTGGAAAGCATTGGCGCTACGAATTAGAACAGCCTGTGCGTTGAGCATCATGCCTAGCGTCACCGGGGATTAAACAGGCTATTGGCAAGAGGGACATCAACAATGGCCATCTATCGTGATCTTCAGAGCCATGCGGCGTTGATCTCCTTCAGTGCTCTAAGTGCTTAATAGAGCCATTCCATTTTCGATTGCACTTGCGTCCGGGGTGGGGACAACGCGGGATAGTCAGCGAATCATTCTCTGCTTTTGATCTGCACTCCATCCAACTGCATCCCCGTCTTGATACTGCACCTGACCACTTATTCCAACCTTTTCAAGAACAACAAGGTCGCATCGTGTATCACGTCCATTACTTTGTCGTCTCTCACACTAGCGGTTCGAGGCTGCGTGTATCTGGGGTGCATATCGAAGTTGATAGCTACGGTTACTCCAAGTACCTAGGCTTGCTGGCTTACTGATACGATTCCCCAGGCTCAGATGAACTTCAGTATAGAGTCCTGATCAAGATAGCAACGATGCCTGATACCCCAACGACATATCGCACATCGCTGGACTCCCTGAGATATCCCTAGTCATTATGCTACTCAAGGTCCTACTGTCAGGTTTGTTCTCCATATCTACCCATCAACCGTAATACCACCCGGGGCAGGCACGATGAATCGCCATTCAGTGGGTTTGCTCCGCATACAGAGTCAGGTAGGTGCTGGGGTCTATTTGGACTTCAGGCCTCAGAATACTTGTTCACAGACGTGTTCATGGTCCACTAGCAACTCGAAGGACGGTTCAACTATGAAAAGCGACAACGATCCTTTATCAAATCACATTCTCACACAACAGCGCCGATCCCGCGATATTTTCCGGCGCGTTGACGATCTAGCCAAGGGTCGCACTCGAGACGTTGAAGTGTTGTTTATCCATCTCACTAGCTGTACAGTGACGACTGGGTCAAGCTACGTGATTCCCCCACTCAATTGAGTGATATTCACAGCTCATGTTGCATCTATCATGATGGCTCCGCAGAGGTAACTTGAGCGCCCGCACCGGCAATAGCGAATATATGGCGCAGATGAGTAAATTCAGCGCACAATCTGCGTACTATAATGGTGTATTTTGATAAGGTAAGATAGACAGTCGAAGGGTCCCCCCACGATTTCTCAGCTGTTCCTAGTTTGGCAATGTCCTGTCCTAGTTCCATCGGGCGAAGCGGCCGGATTGGGGGTTGATCCACGACACGGTTCCAGCCGCCCAGCCCGTTGCCAGGACCTGAACTCTATTTCATATTTTCTTTTGGGCCCCTCCACAGAGAAGAAAGCCTTATCACAGTACAGAGAAAGAGGTCCGTAGTCAGCCGTCAGCGCAGACATATCGAATATCACTCCATCTCCGCACAGGCCTACCATACGTCGTACTAATACATGAGGGCACCAGGAACCATGAGTACTGCTGACTGAGCTTCGTTTGTAACATACAAGAAACGACTCTGTACGAAATCTCCACGCAGGAGCCAGGGAGTTCCTTCACCCGCTAGCTCAACCGACTCGAGTAAGTCTTTGAGGGTTCAAATCCTTCGATCTCGTTCAATTCCGAAATTGATCTATGTCATCAAGGTTGCAGTAAGCCTGTTCCTTAAGCCATTGTTCCTCCGCGCGGGAACAGTCAGCGTAGTGTCCACCCAGGTTGCGACACCAATCTCACGTCTCTCATAGCCAGGTTCATATCCGAAAGTTGTATCCTGGTGATCGATTCGCTCACAACTACGGTTGATAGTCTCAAAAGGGATTAATGCACAAAGCCGAAATTGATTTCCTTCCGCGTTGAGTATTGTGGCGTTATCAGTCATCCCAAAGCGAGAATGCGCATCTTCAGCTTCAAACTATGTCCAACCAGTCAAAGCTGCAGAATCACATCGAACCCTGGTTCATTTACGACTGGCAAGTTGGTACACCATATCGCCGGAGCAGGACGAACCATCTCGGCTGGGGGCGTTCGAGCCGTTGCAAGGATTGTGACTTTGATCGAAAAAATATTGAAGATTGGCGTGGTCTGGTGGTGTTATTGATGGTGGGCTCACAGATCACCACCCTTCAACCAGACTGGCTAAGCATTCTGGCACGGGGCTTTGGACTTCCAGCCCCTATTTGCGATGAAGCCCGTGCGAAGCCCAGTGGCGGCTTTCAGTTGAGGATTGGATGAAGGCCCAGGCAGGCTGTCGGGTTTTGGACTGCAAAGAATACAACAAAACTCACGAACTGAAGTAAGTACTACGTAGTAGGTACCTCGATACTGCACTAAGTCGCAGGACAGGCCACCTCGATCGTGAAAAAAGAAGCAACTAGCAGAAGATCGTCTACCTGCGATGACGCGAGAACCGCAAGATACAGAACCCTCAAGGATCCAAGGGCTTAGACAACGGACTAGCATGCAATCTCAGCTGCTAAGGTAAACAATATTATTATTCTTTTTAGTTTGGACAAGGTTATCCCAACAGGTTGAATAAGACCTGACTGTTTACCGATACAGGCCGGCTTCACTAGATTGAAGCATTCGTTAAGTATCAATGAAGTACTTACACGCGCCACTCTGTGCCTTGCAGCAGCATCAGCAATGACAAACCAGGTCGGGAACATGTCCGAGCCTCCTCATGCATGTCACTCTTGTTGGCTTCAATCAGTAGAGAGGCAACCAACACAAACAATACAGCCAGCCGCATGGAGAAATTTGGCGATAAGACCCGAAAATGCATTCTCAGGGTGTGGTACGGGACAGCTGTGGTGGCCTTGTGCCCAATGACCAGGTGAGCCGGCTCATTTGTAAACAGGCACTATGATCTGACAGTGGCAGGCCTGAGATTGAAAATTTCCAGATTGATAGGGAATTATTTTTCAATTTCTCATTATTTTTGTCTCCTAACTAACGCTATTGCTCTAAGGGAAAAGTATAGGCGAGTCCCCTGTCTCTTCATCGAAGCCTGACAAGATACCTGATCCTACGGGTGCTGTTAGCCATTCACCGATCGTGCCAAGAGATATCCCCAGAGTCGCCTGCAACTTCAGAGCGGGTGCATCATATTAGGGCATCAGGGTTCTGGGCTCTCTGACAGGCAGAGCTCATAGATGACAGGAGTAGCCCGGCCAGTTCTGCCAAGTTAGGCATGATCTACAATAGCCTATCGCTGCCTTGCCGTCCAAAGCTAGCCAGGGCTATCCAACGATAACGACACCCCATATGTACTATAGTAGTCCATAAGGCTCAACTCTCAAGGTCCCAGGCTCAAGAGGGGCTTTTCCCAGTCGCCGTCCCGTATGCATTTTTTTTCTGGTTGCTTTTTTCAGCGTGTCCCTTTTTGCGGTTTCGAGCTGCCAGGGAGGCTTGTCTCAAAGAGTGAAAGCGCTGTCTGAGAACGCCAAGCTTCATTTCACTGGGGACTGAGGACTGAGGTGACCAGATCGGCCGATTGCTTGCATGACGACATGAGCTCTTCGTTTTCGTTGGCTTTTTTTTGGGGCCCAGACTTGAGGAAGGGCTTCAGGCTCAGCCCTCGTGAGCTGATGCCATCGTGAGATTGGGTTGTGCAATGAGATCAGATTCCACTGGAGTGGAGTACCAGAGATTGAAAGTTTTTTTTTCCCCTTTCACGAACTCTTTGTCTTACATGAGTGGAACGGTCGTCCGCTACCTCTGTCGTCATTTTTACTTCATTATTAATCTTTTTTTTCCCCCAGCATTTCCAGCTTCCTATGACCCATTGTCCAGATCGTTGACACAACGACTTCTGTTTACAATGGATGTGCCCCATACGGTAACGAATCGCAAGAGGACCATAGTATGTTCGGCGATCAATTCATTGATTACGGATCGGGATAGATGTCTACCATCAACACGTTTCGAGAGGTGGCGCGTGCCGCTTCGTTTCATTCCTTGCAGGAGCTGTCCTGTCACTTGTTTGAGACTGTGACTGTGATTGTGACTCCTAAGAGGTGGAGTTTTCACTGCGAAACGTGACCCTGCCTTCGAGCTTTGACCTTGGACTTGACCTTGGACTTGGAGTTGAACCTTGATTTAGCAACCGCTCAGGTCCGAAGAAGCCGCCCGTTCTTCCCGCTCAGGGTGTGCGTCTGCATAGGTCGCTGATTGGCTCAGGAGACATCCCAAATGCCGTGTCATTCGAGGATTGGCCGCAAGGACGAAAGAGCTTCTTAGCGGTCCCTGATCGAACCATACTTTTTTGTCCTTATCGATTTTTCTTTGTTGGAAAAGAATTTCTTCTTGCTCTGGCTTCGTTTCCCGGTTTTCTGGTAGACTAAAGTTCTCCTCAAACTTCCGTGTGGTCCTCAGACTCTGGCTCTGTCTGCTGACGTAGGGTCTAGAATTGAGTCATGAGCATCATCCGCAAAGTCTCAGAATTCAGACATGAAGGAGGGAGTTCAATATTGTCTAACAATAGTCCCGCTATGCATTCACTTCTATCAGTTACATTATCAGTGAAAGTCGCAGTCTGATGACAGTCATCAGGGTTACATGGCTGACAGATTCACCCCTGACATGGCTTTGCCGTGATACAGCGATAGCGTAGCATTCATTCCTTGTCTTTCTTTGCTTCAGCGGCAGGAAAGCAGCACGGCTCGCTCTCACTCTCTTTGCACGACAAAAACTTCTAGTCATATTATAATGAACAAGTCTGGGGTTGACCCGTAGCCTGCAGCGAGCCGCATGCTCCCTGATGTCGCTGCTTATACGTTGCGAAGCTCGCTGGTCAGCAACTCCGAGCAAGCGAAATGAAGTTGGTCTGTTCATGAACGTGCCGAGAAATCGGCCTATCATCCAAGACCTCTATGCGCTCTCGTTTGCAGAATTTGGTTGCCCTTGCGTTCGGATCTGAATTTTGAGTTTTCAACGCAAACACGTTTCTCAGAGACATTGGAAGCAGGGACCACATGGTGTCTCCAATGTTAAGCAACGGCTTTTCTACGACCCTTTTTGCTTTTTCTTGTGCATTGCCTTATCTCGGGTTTGACGCAGTTGGTGGTGGTCTGGCCTGGAGCGTTGTATCGTGCCTTGTCTTGCCCACTAGACGATCTGACATGTCATATTCAACGTGCGTTCCCCGCATTCTTGTATCTTATCGACTGGGGTTTCTGCCACAGCAACTTCGGTTGGCGTAAATTTGCATGATGAGCCACGGAACTTCGTCAGGGCCCGTTGTGCCACGCTTGCCTCTACTGCAGGTTCTGCTGCAGCAAGCAAGGATGGGGGCTGTTCTGGTCTCTACTGTGTGGTTGCGTAGCGGTACATAATCAGTCAAGAGCTCGAGATGGGCTCTGAAACCGTTCTTTTCAAGCTCCCACCCTTTCAAGCGAAAGGTGCTCAAGTCAAGGGGGAGGGAAGAAAAAGAGGATTGGATGTTGGATATTGGCCACTCAACCCTTTGACAAACAATAATATGTTTCCAATGCTGGACATATTGGCAGCTGCCAGGCCTGTGGTTGCTCGCTAGACACAGAACCGGGGCAAATCCTATCAAGATAGCTGCAGCCGCATGCTTTTGGACAGAAGTAAGCCTGCCGTCGTGGCTTATCATGGGGTCCTTTACCTTGTCGTGTAATCCTCGTTCCTGCGCTGAGTGGTCAATTAGGGAGCATAGGGTTGCACTTGGCCTAGGCCGTCATGGGAAATTCCCAAGGGTTCATGGCCACCTCTGCGCCTTTTGTCCTTGAGCATAATCGAAAGGCCTGCGTCGGGACCATCGAAGATCAGTTTCGGCCGCGTCGCTTCGCTTCGAGGCGGAGGGGAGGCGCTGGCCGACTAACAAGCAGACAAACTGGGTGATTTCCCAAGGGCGGCGAATCGAAATTGACATACCGTTGCATCGCAGGATACCAGTTCCTCCTGTTCCTCTTCAATCGGCAGTATCAGAGACATGGTCGTATTTTTGGAGTTGTCGTTAATCTTCAATATTTGGCCTTCACCTCATTCGCCGCGTCTGCTAGCTGAGATCGCCACGAGGTTGCATTTTGTCGGACACGTAAATTTCAGAGACATGAGCCAATTATGTCTAAGTAACCCCAGACACGCTGCTACGCCCTTGACGTGGGGAAATCCAAACGCGCAAGCTGGAGAGAGAATTGGACTGGTTGTGTTACGATGGCCTGCACTGCAGGGAGCTTCCGTGCCGTCCTGTAGCTGCGTCTCTATCTGTGTGAGTACGGTACAGTTGCGGCTTGGGCGGACTTTGGCGGGAATGAACGATAATGGCATTGTTCAACGTGCTATTGTTCGGTTTTCTGAGGCATCACGACTTTACGTGTCATATTG
>JAAGWP010000354.1:0-104528 GCA_013266165.1 Fusarium graminum
CTCTTCTGTTCTGCTCATGCGTGTCGTTCGCCTGACCTGGGTCGGCACTCAGGTACAATCTTGGCGGCAGCAAGGCAAATCAAATCAAAGCAAAACAGGCCAAGAAAGGGACAGAAACAGCGCAGCCTGCCCTTTGTCCTTCTTATTATTTGAACGAGGCGAGAATAGAGTCCAGGACTGACACAAAACCCCACAGTCGAGTCATTTACCTCTAGCAGTCTGAAAACTCGCTACTTACTGTCGCTATCCAAGAGCACACACCACAAGGTAGTCTAAAGGCCGATGAATCGAAGGGACATACATTTATCTACTCACGTGGTTACAATATTCAAGAGTCATCTTCTGCACGACAGCACTGCACGCCATACCATCATACATTGCATTACCTGCACCGCATTTGCTTACTGAGGCAACAACAAGTCAACGTCCTCTCCTGTATGAGATACATATTTTAACGTTAATCGCTGTCGCTACAATCATTGTCTCTCCACTTCTCTCCATCTTTTCTACCTAATCTAACAAAGACGGCACCATCGTCCACGCCTCGCCTCGCCTCGCCTCGCCTCGCTTCATTTCAACCCCACGTCATAAGTCCTACTCGTAGCCGCCCACCGACTACTTACCTAGTAAAATCGAAAATCATAAAGTCCCGCAGTTGAATCACAATGTCTGGCCGGTCGGGACCAAATTCCCACCGTCGCCATTCTCGGGAGCCCCTCGACGACTTTCCGCCGCTCCCTATACCACCTCGACTGCCTACCCTTCGAGCTCTGGCTCACGCTCAGCGAGATCGGGACCGAGACCTAGAGAGCCCCTCGCCAACTTCCAGCCGCCCCCAATCCCGACATTGGTCAGCGGCGGCACGACGCGCAGAACGCATCCGGAATTTGGAGAACAGAGCCCCCGGCCCTGGCTTCGACGACTTCGAAAGGCCCATGGACGACGGCTGGCCCACCTCTAGACGTACTGATCGCATGCGGGCAGCCGCAGCCGCCGAGAGCAATAGACCTGCCAATCTCGAAGACCTCGATCGACATCTCGAGGAAGCCAACTCGCACCTAAGGGCCCTTCTCGATCTCCAGCACCACCCGAGCCTCGCGCCCCCGCTCATGCCGCCCAACTTCTCCCCTCCTCTCCGTCCTTCAGACCTCCCCGACTCGAACCGACGGCACAAGCGCCGGAAACTGGATTCCGACCGTCTTGCACCCGCCCTCCGGGGCTTTCGCTATGGGAAGTATGGCCAGGTCGAGCAGGGCGATCTCAAGATGGAGATCGTTAGTTGTGACGGAGGCATGTTCTCCAACGAATCATCGTACGCTGCCGAGAACATCCTCAAGAACGACAACTCAGTGTACTGCACAAAGGGGAATCGGTGCAACATAGTCTTGAGACACCAGGGCGGTTCTGTCTTTACTCTGCAGGAATTGGTCATCAAAGCCCCTGCGTCCATGAACTATTCACATCCGTATGCCGCCCCATGCGTCGCCATATGACATGGACAAAATAGCTAACTATGTGACAGTGTGAGAGAAGGGATGGTCTTCGTGGCTATGAATCAGGACGAAGTGCTCAGCCGAACAGCTCAGTATCAGATCCAATATGCACCGCAGACGAACGAGCCAAGTCATGAGGGGGATCCTAGAGCTCTACAGCCCATCCCGACCGAAATAATATCAGTACAGCACCATGAGAATGGAACAACAACCACGAGATCACGACCAGCATACACCTACCGCAGTAACACCGACGAATATGAGTCCCGGACTCCGCAGATGCCACGGGAATTCGCCTCTAACCTCCCTGATTTTCAAGTCAGCACTGAATGTAGCGACGACGAAGACGACGAGTTTGAAGGTGCTCGCTTCCTCCGCCGCGCGCCCAATCGCATTGGCTCCCTTCCATTTGAAACACTAGACTCCGACTCCGATGAGGGCGGCAATCCCTTTGATCCCGAATATCTCGACGACCATCATCCTTCCCACTGGCGCCTTTACAGCAGTGCCGCAAACACTAGTGGGCCGGGCTTCTCCCCTCCATCTGCACGCCGACGAGAACGGGAAAGGGAACGAGAGAGGGAGCGGGAGAGAGAACACGACCGCTCAAATCGATCCTTCTCCCTCACAGCAGCCTGGGAAGCACATGCATCCGCTACGCAAGATGCCGTTCGAGCTGTTGGTGGTGGCCAGCTTCTCTCCCCGCACGCTCGCTTCTACATCGAGAAGAAGAAGAGTAAATGCACCATCCGCTTCGATCCTCCGGTATCTGGACGTTTCATCCTCCTCAAGATGTGGAGCTCCCATCACGATCCCACCAGCAACATCGATATTCAATCTATTCTGGCTAGAGGGTTTGCAGGACCTCGATATTTTCCATCGGTTGAGTTACGTTGAAATGAGTCGTGTACATATATGGATGAACGGACGAGAGCGCAGGAATCTTGAGGCTCGTTGGCTTCTGGCCGTATGAACTAATGGCGATATACCCGTTTGAATATGTTGCTGTAGTAACTCTGACCAAGAAGACTCATAAGATACCCTTAAATATACACAGCATTCACACAAGGCTTTCATAAGATAGTAGATATCTAGCAGGATACTCATGAGTTTCTACCTCAAGGTTCTGTCTCTTTACAGACACCGATGTTTTATGATACGTTCACTAATTCCGCAAAACCTCCTCCTGAGAAGAGAAAAAAATGTAAAGTCAAGCACCTTGAAACGATGTGTGAGAAACGATTCGTTTCATTCCACTATTCTCTACCATCTGACCTAATAATACTCGCAGCATAGGCCAATCAAGCCTCACCTCAGACGGCCACCTCTGATCCTAATAATGATACCCACACGACAAAATTCCCTGATACACTAGACATCCATCGAAAACCTGACGCTGCTCACCTCAATGTGGCAGAGAGAGAAAGAAGAGGCTACCAGAAACTCTGGTGTATGTTGACGGGCTATTGTGGTGTCACTTGTTGAAGTCTCGCCATTTAGGCCCGGCTAGCTTGGCGGGTATTAGGAGCGGTAGGAGGCTCCGGTGGGATATCCTTAGGAATGTCCAGGACTGCTGATAGCAAGGTGATGAAAATGGCCAACAGTCTGCGATATGGTAAGTACGAGAATAGCAATAGTGTGTGCTAGGCAGGTGAACTTACAGGCTCATGTGACCAAAGACAATTGCCGCCCTGCCAACACCCCATCCCGCAGTAAAGGGAAATTGGAAGGTGAAAGATGTGGTCCAACCAAAGTAGAAGACGATCAAAAAGATGAAGGCGATCACAGCAATGATCTTGAAGACGTAGCGGGCAACTCGATGGTTGAATTGCCGAATCTTGGTAAAAAGGAACAAGAGGGTGAGTGAGGAGATGATCCAGGCAATACCGGAGATGGCTGCGATGAAGGAAAAGGGTATCGGAGAGCTCCGCAAGTATCTCAGAGGACTTTGCACGATATGCCCATCTTTGTCCTAGAAAAGAGTGACTCGGTTGGCAAGGAGGCGTTGGAGTACAGTATCGGGGTAATACTTGTTAATCTCCTCTGAGTATCTGCAAGCGGCGAGTGCGTTGAGGACGAGAGAGATAAAGTTAGAGATGGCAAAGACCGCGACAAAGAGCTTGAGCACTTTGAATAGGCCCATAGATCCTTCTCTATTGGGACTGGGTTGCTGCATCATGCAAGAGTGCACGCAAAAATCTGTCACGGCAGTGTAGACGACGGAAATGTATGTGGGTGATAGAGTGATAGAGTGATGATCTGGGAAAATGTGGTGCAATTATACGGATGACTTGAAGCGGGACGAAACAAAAAAGATGAGTATGATGAAGATTAATGGAAGAAGAAAAGACGGAAGAGAGAAGAGAACATAAGATATATTTGTATGAAGCATCCACGCTGGAGTGCCTTCCATTCAGCACGAGTCCATCAAGGAAGTCGCATTACAGCCGACAAGTCCCTTTTGATATTGGACAGTGTCTTCTCCTAATATTGGCAACCACGATCCAAGTCGAAAGGAACTATGGAAGTAATGAGACGGTTATGAAACCATACTTGGAAGTTGCAGATGGTAACTACATACTATGCCTACCTTAGTACTATATTGTCCAAGGTAGGTACGAAGTTACACAGGTAGATAATAGACCATACAAGTGGATTAAACAGCATCAGTTGACCGAGGTTTGGGACTGTGAGATAACTAACATCGATTACACATAAACGACCCTTTGAGAGATGCTGGTCGATCGTCTTGGAGATGTTCTGCTGCTGTCTCTGACGGATTATGCAAAATCCATCTAAGGTGCCTACCAATTCTTACTTCAAAAGGAGGAAGGTAATTAAGCAGGAAAGAGGAATATGTGCCTATCTTATCTATCTGGGACAAAGTCCACAACTTGAGCTTATTCTTTTTCCTGGGAGGCAAGAGGTTGGGATTAAAATTTGAAAACTAACTCTGGCAATGACGATGATGGCGGGTCTGGCACGAATGACGAGGGAAGGACGAGGTTGGTTGAAGTTGTCCAGGATTGTGATAACAGCTTATACACCATCAACTTAGAGCGATCGTTTGTCAAGCTGTAGAAGCTGAAGTCGAGCTGGAATTTATTGCAAGTCCTATTTCGGAAAGCAGGTCAATACTTACCTTAGGCAACCTTAGGTAGTATACTCAAAACGATCATATACAACCAAATCGCGGGATCCAAAACTGAATGTTGGGTCTTCCCCAGAGCCTAGACTGTGCCTATGGAATTCACATGACGATCGGTTGTTGACAGCCTCGCAATGCAAGAGGCAACTTGACGCCATAGCAAACTCTTCTGATCATCTTGAGTGACCAAAGACAGGCTAAGGCCAATAGATCATGCTCAAGGCGCCACATATCGTGGCAATCAAGTTTATCAACGTGCCGGATTAAAACTCTGTTCCTGTTCTAGGACGAGATTCAAGGGACCAGATGGGCAGGGGAATGGGCCTGGATCCGCCAAGAGGTATCTGAGTTTGACCAAGCTTACGGGCTGGAGAATGGATATGTCACTGTAACGAACCCAATTTTGCTTTTGCCTTTCTGCAAGTGCCCGCCGTTCCCGTTCCCGCCAGGTTCCACGGGGACACGGGGACGTGCAGGGGGGAACGTCGAAGCCGTTCGGGATGAGATCCTTTATGCAGTAGTGTTATGCAGGTGATACTACATCCTTTATAGGTAGCACCTAAGTTGTATTGATCCTCTACTAGTCTTTTTGACGACATGCGGTATTATGGATGGCTTTGTTTCAGGGGTTCAATACTAGGGGATAACGTCCCTTAGAAGGTGCTCATAATTTTGAAAAAATCATCCCCCTATTGATTTAAATGTTCCCTGGAATAAACAAGTATTGGCTGGCAGCCCCCCCAATACTCTGCAGTACCTACGTAGTATGGAGTCGTTGCGTGCCATCTACGTAGGGCGAGACTACCAACCTCCAGCTACGTCAAAGCCCACAGCGATTAAGTGGTACTGGAGACAGTGGCGGGTGTCTACATTCCTCAGCGTTGAATGATCCACGCTATGGCGTTACCAAACTCGGCTGGCTTGCTCGTCAAATTATGGGTAGTGAGACACCATGAGGCGGCATTAAGCAATGTCTTTTCCGGAAAGGGTTTCAGAGACAACTTAAACGTTCTGCTCAGTAATGCAAATACGCTCAGCGAGTTTATGGTTTCTCGGAGCTACTGACTGGAGGATTGCCCAATTGGTACAAGTTTGTTAGCCACTAAAGAACCCCTCAGATCCATCAACCAACCACTCACCTCACCCCAATCAATCATCATGAAAGAAATGGAACTTGGCAACCTTGTCTACCTCTACTAGCCATCCCCGACCCAACCATAGACGGGACGTCCACTCGTGGAGGGCCTGATTCTTTGGTTTCTTGTTGTGTGGTGCTGTGTCCATCAGCCGAACCCGGCCACGCCCACGCCGACACCCACGCGCATGAGATTGTGGTGTTAAAGTTATTATCTATGCCCTCACCCGTCCACCACAAACCTTTACTCCTCCATCAAACTACGACTCGACTTTTTCCACCAACTTGCTCACCTATGCTTTATACGATATAAACAAACAATCGACATCAACCGTCTCCACTCCATATATATCAATACCTTCACCGGTTTTAGCGTCTTTCTGGTGCAGGTCTAACTGGGTTCTTTTCACTGGATCCCTGCTCCATCAAATCTCCCAAAACCCCTTGGAACCGAAACGCCAGCAATTATGCAGCCTCTGGATCCCCAGGGGCTCGTCGACGATCGAGCAGCCGAGGAGGAGCATGGACAGTTCCCCATCAAATATCATTCGCGTCTAACAGGGCCGAGCTCCCCTGCGTCGTATGGCTCCAGTGTTCGCGCTTCCACCGCCCGGAGACGAGCTGGTCCGACAAACAACGCCATAAACAACTATTTATCAGAAACATCTTCCCTCAAACTCTCCTCCGCGGCTCTAGAGACTCCTTCCGCTCCTCAGTTGACACCTCGTTCAGCTCCCGTTGTTCCTCCCTCGTTGACTCTTCCTTCGGCAACTCATCAGCTTCCCAGCTCTTCTGGACAGGCACACGATTCTGGTCTTCATGTAGAACCAACTTCACCCAAACTTCAGTCACCTTTGCGTCATTCCATCAACTTAAACGACAACAATTCCGACGTTGAGTCACAACTTTACAAGCTTTCTAGTGGTCAACCGAGACCTCTTTCTGTCGACATGTCTTTTACTGGAGACAAAAGGCCTACTGCTGCCAGAACCCGAACAAGCTTGCCTGCTGTCATAGAAGAAGCTCCTCGAAATCGCTTCCCAACTTGGTTTTCACGACCCAATGCACCATCTCCCGTATCAACAGCACCCCCAGAACCTAGACGGCGCAGCACATCCTCTGCCTCCAAAGCTTCAACACCAACTTCGTCTCGTTTCAACTTCTTTGGCTCACTCACTTCTTCAGCTGCTGCTACCCCAACAGAAGAGCAGAATGAGGCGCTCATGAATCTGGACATTGAAAAAGGTCTTTTCCCTAACGGCGTTCCTGTCGATGGAACAGCATTCTCGCCTTCTGCCTTCAAGAACTTGCAGATGAACGCTACCGGTCTATTGAGCAAGTTTCAAGCTGCTTATGAGCAGCGCACGTCAGAATTTAGAGATCTTCAGGCTGAGCGTGATATTGAAAGCTTCATCAAGAGTGAAGCTGAAACCAGGGTCGAGCAGCTCGAGAAGCAACTAGAAGAACAAGCTACTCTGATGGCAGAGCGTGATGCTATGATTGAGTATTTACTCAGCCGATTGACACTCGAGAAGGATGGTGGCGATGATGCAACAAACGTTGGGAAGGAGAACGCCAATTCGGCAGCTTCGATCGTGTCGGAAGACTTGGGTGTTGACGAAGATCGATTGAGGCGTTGGCGAAAGAGTACTTCGACATCGTCTGACGATGAGAGTTTAGATGAGGCCAGTGTCTTCTCACGGTCCCGAAGCCCGACCATTGGTACCAGCATATCAGACATCGGCCCTGCCATAGCACCCGCGGTACAGTTTAAACCAGCAACTCTCGAGCCTCCCCGTGCTGCGCGAAACAGCAATTCTCAAATGAACCCGCTCCAAAAACTCATGAGGGGTATCTCCAGTGAGAAGGTCCAACCTACAGTCACTGCGACATGTCTCAATTGCCAAGGACAAACTGCTAGTGTGGCTTGGGATACAGTCAATCTTCTAAAGGGTGAGAATAAGGGGCTCAAAGATAGAGTGGAAGAATTAGAAACCGCTGTGGAAGGTGCACTTGACGTTGTCAATGGTCTTGGTTTATGAAGCAGC
Source organism: Fusarium graminum (assembly GCA_013266165.1). NCBI lineage: Eukaryota > Fungi > Ascomycota > Sordariomycetes > Hypocreales > Nectriaceae > Fusarium > Fusarium graminum. The sequence continues at coordinate 7,825 of JAAGWP010000354.1, forward strand.
CCGAAGCTGTAGCCATGATCATGATGACCTAATGTGAGACCCTTGAAGGTTACTCAACTACAGTGTTGTACAAGGAAAACGGCGTTACGATGATATCGTATACATTGAACGGCTTTGCATGGGCCATATATTTGATGGAGTTATGGAATTTCACACTAAACTGGGTACAAAGTGGCGTTTCTGGGCATTTGATACCATTCTGCATAGGTCTGAGGACCAGTTTTACTTTCTTTAGCATGAGACGGGATAGTCTTGAAAAAGGCTTTTATCATCTCGTCATGGTTCGAACCCTTAAATTGAATCAATCTAAACTTTTCGATCGAACTTCTGTTTCATGTTCCCAAAACTGGGCTTAGTGATGTCGAGGAAATGCACAATAGTTTATGAGTTCATCTGATATGCCGAGGATGACTGCATATCCCTGCGTGACATACACATCCAACAAACTGAACTGCATGAGATGGATACTCGCCATAATGACACATTGGCTATTACGGAAGTTCCAAATCACTGCGATGCTAACGCCCAATTCTCTCTCTCTAACCACAGTGACTCTCCTGTAGCATTGGAGTAGCAACTTCTCATTGATGGTTGTTTTGAATATTTCTTTTTTTTCGATTGATGGATCCGTAATCTGATCAAAGCCTTTCTCCTCTCACAAGGTATACGTACAAAACTTCTCACCTCTCAATTGTTGCATTCCAGTTCTCCCCGCTCATTCCCTTCCAGTATATGGCCGCTCTAGTGATGCTCCTCGCCATGCGCCTCACCGTGGTGGTGCTCATCCTCGAGGAAGAAGTACTCGTAGCCGCAGTAGGCAGTAAAGGCGACTGTCGCGATGCCGAGGCCGGGGAAACCGTTCTTGAAACGGTTCCAGCGGGTGTAGGGGCCCTGGTATCGCCAGGCCTCACTGAGAGAATAGTCAGTACAACAGACCCTTCATGTGATATTGATAGTCTTGAGAGGTGGTTACGGACTTTCGCTCCCAGGGATCGTATCGGGGCTGGCCGGTAGATGCTTGGAACGCTCGCATGTTGAAGCCGGTGATGTTGGGCTTGGGTCCGCCCGCGGCGGCTCGTAGCACTCTACATGTCACGAAGGTTAGCAAGCTGGGTTCATCTTGGTCAATGACAGAAGTCAATTGACTCTTATATAGCTGCAAGAGCACGCGTCTTACCTCGTGGCAAGCATCGTGGGCTGGAGGAGAGATTCTGGCTGGTAGTTGGATCTGACGACAAGAAATGAGCGAATGGAGAGCGAGCCAATTCGACCTTTGTGATGCTGGCTCTCCCGTCACTGTAGATAAAACTGGGGCTCTCGGGCTCTTCACACACAATCGAGGCCATCGGATCAAAGTAGACCGGTCACTCCGATGGAGCGCACGGACCATGTGATTCCTCCCGCCCTCCTCACCTTTGCTGTGCTGTGCAGTCCCCTCCAAGAGTTTACAGAGAAAGCATTCATGCCAGCAACCACTTATTGAAGCTTTTCTAACCCACTTTCTGCACGCTTATCACCAGCTATAAAATCCCAACAAACAAAAAGATAAACTCAGGGGCCAAGAGCGAACTGTTTTTTTCCGCTGCCAGAGGAACATCCCTTGGCGCATATCTCTATCGTCATTCCTCCGCTCACTCTGCTCTCCACCATTCGACGTTGTACCAGACAAACCACCCACCAGCACCATACCCACGCTGCGAGCATTCGACGGCATCCATTGCCGCTGCCGCGATATCCAATTTGATCCGCAGGAGAACACCGGAGCACGATCGACTTTCTCTATACTATCTCAATGAGCAACAATAGAAGCGATCCAAGTAACACGTATTCCCTAGGCTCTTTTCTTACCCCAAGGTCGCGTTAGGCGCTGCGGCAGGTCAACCCATCCGAAACTCCCCCGCCACCAGAACCAGAAGACTCTGGTCCACAGACTGAACCTAGCCAGACCACTTCTGGAGACGAACCCCCTCCTCAAAGTACTTCAACACTCCGATATCACCCAGGAATCGAATATCGTCGACCCCAACGTTCTCGACTATTTCCAAGGCCCAGATCCGGACGACGTCCCCAAATCCCCAGAAGATTTTACCGAAACTACCACATGCCACCTCCGCAACTTAGGGGCTTTGGCGGAGGGCCTGCTGTGGCAGCGCCGTATCATCAAGGTGGTTTCCCATCCCATGCCCAACCACAAGGTGGGCATTTGGGCGCAAACCAGTACCTAAACGCCAATGCGCCGATGGGACCTTTCTCTGCTGCCAGCAGTAATGCTTTCAACACAGCTGGCCTGAATGGTCAGGGATTTGCCGACACGGGATTTGGAAGCCAGAGCGCAAGGATGGGGTTCCATGGCGGCCCTGCAGCTGCACTACAACCGCAGCACGGACAAGTTCACCAGAACATGTTAATGGAGCATCCCGGAATCAGGTCACACCCCAACAAGGGCAGAATACGGGAAGTATGGAAACACAACTTGCACGAAGAAATGGCTGTGTTGCGGGATCTGGTGGATAAGTATCCCTACATTGCCATGGTAAGATTGAAGAGCGACAGCCGACTGTGAATGTATGCTGATGGCCGTGAAAAGGATACCGAATTTCCCGGTGTGGTTTCAAGACCTATGGGAGGTTTTAGGGGGAAGAGCGACTATCACTACCAATGCCTACGGACAAACGTCGACATGCTTAAGGTCATCCAAATAGGCCTCACCTTCTTCAACGAGGATGGCGAAACCCCTCCGCCACGACCCTCGGCCGATCTTAAGCTTGGTACAGCTGCCCAAAGGGCAGCCGCAAATACTCCATTCCCTTGCTCGTGGCAGTTCAACTTCAAATTCTCTCTTAAGGACGACATGTATAACGAGAAGTCGATCGAATCACTTCAGCAAGCCGGTATCGACTTCAATCTGCTCGAACGTGACGGCATCGACCCCCACGAATTCGCCTCTCTCCTCATCCCTTCAGGTCTCGTATGCTTTGACAACGTGCGCTGGATCTCATTCCACGGCGGTTATGACTTTGGCTATCTCACCAAGCTTTTGATTTGCTTGCCCCTTCCTAACGATGAGGTTGACTTCGACTACAAGATGAAACTTTACTTCCCCACGACATATGACGTGAAGCATCTTATGAAGCATGCTATCAGGTTACATAACTCTGGTCTCCTTACTCCAAATGATCCCAGTAGCGCTGAGATCTTGCAAAAGTTTGAGCATAAATCTGGACTCGAGAACATCGCAGAAACCCTCAAGATTAAGCGTGTAGGCTCTGCTCACCAAGCAGGTTCTGATTCGTTACTCACTGGAAAGGTCTTCTTCTCTATGCGCGATAAGATCTTTGCTGGCGACATCCCTGATGAGCATGTCGGCAAGGTCTGGGGTCTTGGCTTCCCTGACTCCAACTCGAGTGTCGTCATGTCCATGATGAACCAACAAGGCGGAAATGACGGCCAGATAAATGGCAACGGACCTAGCACCCCCAACACTACGAGCGTTGGTTTGGCGACTACCCCTGGCCCCCAAGGCCATAATGGCATCATCAACAATGGGCCTATGACTCCCGGAGGAGGAGGAGGTGTATTTGGCAGCTTTGCGTTTGGCGGAAATCGATGAGAAGTGTGATCAGCGAGGCTATGAAATATGCTGATAGTATTAATGTTTTCTGTGCCTCTTGTATTGTGCCCCTTTGGCCATTCACCTACACGTTTCATCTTACAATCGCCCGCTATACCGCAAAACCGAGATATTTCTGTATGAAACGGATGGAACTCGGCAGATACTTACATTGATATCATGTTCCTTTTCACCTGCCGCTCCAATAGTCTCTCCATGAGACTTTTACGTTTTTGATATAGGAAGTTGGGAGGTTCTCAGGAAAATCACCAGGGGTAAAGGGGTCTGGGAAAGACATAGCTGAGGGAATTACTTTGGTTTTCACACGATGTTCAGCGGGTGTCGGCGCCGCTGGTGTATACTGTATTGTATGGTTACCTGGGGAGTTGACACATTGAATTTGATTCTTGTAAAGTTATGAGTGTTGTTCCGATCGCTAATGCAGTGCATGCGGTTTGAGTATGAACACTTGCGCCAAGTTCAGAGCAGCGTTATTGCTGCGGATTCGTGATGTACAGTCAGATGAGCTCATATCCTGGGCCTTGATGTAGCTCGAAAAATGGCCATACCAATTAACGCCTTACCAGCCCCAGAGGCCATCCTTTCATTAAGTGATATATACTTTCTTCAGTGTCTCGGCAGGGAAAACTTCACCAGTCCGTAGATCCTTAATCTGGTCTGGGGGTAGTCCATTCTTCCTTGCCTGCGTTTCAAGACGATCCCTTCCATAGACACTGCCATTTGGTAGTAGCCTGAGATCATGCTCGACGTGACTTTGCGTGTGGTGCGCATAGGGCACATTGCGTGCGAGTTCATTGAGCTCAGTAGAGCAGATAGGACAGACGCCCTGGCCCAGCGTTGAAGCAGCTGCAACCGTCACGTCGGATGAGCTGGTAGTATGACTTGCGGAGGAAGTACTTGAAGATGTTGCGGAATGGGTGTGGCACGCAGGTGTCTTGAGAGCTGAGAGACCAGAAGAAAGCGCAACGTGGAGAAGTGGCACTGCGGGGAGGGCGAGAAGTTGGTTGTGAGTTGTTGTGAAGAGATCGGCAAGATCAGCCCAGCGGGAGGGCTTATAAAGATCTCCGTACGCTGCAGAGGCGGATAATCCTGGCGGGAAGGCAAGCAAACCACATGCCTGCTGAACTTCGCGCGGAAAAGTAGCGCGGTATGGAATAAGATGCTTCTTTGCATGGGCAATGGCTTCGGTGAGCTTGTCTGAAGACTGAGAGCGGACTAGTTCGATGTATTGCTGAAAGCGAAGCATGAACTCGAGTTTACTCTGCAGAATGTTAGCATAATTTCGTCAGTGAATGGAACTTGGTTACGGCCGCACCTCCATCTTGCGAAGTTCTTTCTTATTGTCAGTACACCATGTCAGAGCTTCCGTGACGCTCTCTTTCGAGATAGAATTTCGAATGCGACTAGCAGCAACGAATGTATCGATATCCACAAGGTCTGTGATGCCACGCTGCTGCGCCAACTCTTTTGCAGTGTTGTTGTAACCATGGCGGAGAAGATAGTCTGCCAAAAGTCGGTCCAGCCTCTTTCTGCTCCATGTTTCGTACTTGACATCCTCAACGGTGTCCATCTTATACAGTTCGTCGAGATGCGCGATGCGGGCAGCAGCCTGGGTGTGCAAACGAGCCTCCTCAGCAGCACTGGCGTGGAGTTTGCGCTTCAGCCCACGCATGCGAGCCACCATGGTATCAATATTACGCAGGACATCCTGCTGAGATGAGCGGCCGGAGACAGCAGCTGTGGCCGAGTCTTTTAGTAATGTCTTGAGGGCAGTAGTGTCTTTCTCGATGGTGAAATGGGCAGTGCGGAAGTTCTTTCTGAGGAGCTCGGAAGGCACGCGGAGGAGGGGTTGGTCCTGGTATTGGGTGTGAGCTGTTGTCTGTCGGTCGAGAAGCGGGAGACTGCGGATGGACTTACAAGCAGTAAATGCTCGTTATGTTTAATCTGAGAACGCTCGTAGTCTCCCATTGTGAGGAGCTATTCGCGTGGGTAGTTTTAATGATTTAGTGAGTGAGTTGATACATACGAAGCCCACGTGACAGACAACAAGAGTCAGTATTGGATACGCCGTTGGTAGGAATCGTTTGAATTGGTGACGTTATCGTGAAGTGAAGTCGGAGTGAAGTGGGCTGCCTTGAATGCATGTCATGACGGGAGTGGATGGGCTCAGAGGCAGAGGCAACGGTAGATAAGGTACGTATCTGACACTCCACACCCATCCCGTCTTCGGAACATGGGTATGTGGGGCCGCGGCTTGGTTATGAATTCCCGCTGTAAGCGAAGATGCAGGCAGATGAATATGAATATGACAATGAATGTGAGAGAAATGAGTATGTGAGTACGGGTAAGTTGTCGATTTAGATGTTCTGACACTCAGCCAGTCGTTGGTGATGTTGAGAAGAGACTAATAAATTATGTACCTGGGTGGTGTTACTCAAAAGAATTAGGTATCAGCGTGTTCGTGATCAGCGTGCATTTAGCATTTAGTATGATAAGATGCCTCCGGCATGAACTCTGAAGGGACTCATTCAGAACCACTGAGGTCGGTCCGCTGCATGAAATCGATGTAATGGTGGAGAAATAGGTATTGTTACCTAAACTGCCAATACAAAAGACCCGGGCCAGTATTATACGTGTACTGTATTACACTACATTGCACGGCAGCCTTGTTCGAATCTTGCATTGACACCTGTCTTTGGTCTGTCTTTGAAAAGCCAATATTGGCCTCTTCTCTCTCACAGGCTGCCATGATTCACAACTTGATCAACACGTCGAGCTGAGGCATCCGAGTCAGACGGACTTGCAGTTACAGATGCAGATATCTTAGGACGCAACCTGTTTCACCTTGCGGCATCAAGTGATTATGGATGGGATCAGGTGATCAGTTAGTACTTGCTACCCCTTGTCCTGGTGTGTATCCATCTTTGGGGAAGACCTACAGGAGGGTCCCCAGATCGGTCTGTGCTGTGTAGTAGGTCCTCCCAGATACGGGAGTGCGGTACAGGCTGACAACTGTGCTGTAGGTAGCAGGTAAGAACCAACTGAAATGCCAAGTTAGTAGGCAGACAAGGCAACCTAGTACCTAAGTACTAGACTAAATCGAGGGGACTTGCTTCACTGTACGTCGGAGTTTATGGGAAGATACCAGACTTCCCAAGGTAGGTACCGAGATATTGCACGTTTTAGAAATATCAACAGAACAGATTTCTATTGGCAACACAACGAACTCGGTCCTGTCCCCCATATCATCCAGAATAGTACTTTCCAGCTTCCACCTTCATTCATTACCTTTGCACCTCCCCTGGCACCCATCCATCCATCTCAGAGCATCCATATCATATGTGGCTCACCTGACCCTCCCATTGGTCGCCCTCTCATTGCGGCCACTTTCCTTCGGCCTCAGGCACTCATTCCCGCCCCCCTCTCACCCGCGTCGACTTATTTATCTTACCAGCCTCACCCACTTGCACGTGTTCACCCTCTTTCTCCGCCGCGTGACCCGACTCGTTCAGTGCCAGTTCCCAGCTCCAGAGTCCCCCAGCCAAAGAAGAGGAAGCGCTTCCGCCCAAGGAAAGAGATTCAATCTCCTTGCTCTTCCCCTTCTGTAACATAAAGAACCTGGCGCCTTTTTTCTTTTTACTGTCTGATACAGACGCGTATTCGAAACTTGTTACTCATTTTACACCGATTTTAACTGTCGAGTTCCTGGAACTGGAGACGACGCGAAACTCGACCTATCAACCAGGACTCGCGCGATATCACGAGGTAGATCCCACCAAACACGTGAGACGAGAAACTCGTGATCTCGCACGCTTCAAGGCACATGATCTGGGAGGTATGTCGCTTCTATGCATCTCATTCATTTCACGATGTCTTCATTCAATTGATCGGCGCCATGCAACAACGTACACACCCGCGTTTTGGTTTTTTTTTTCTCGGCCTCCTGGAAAATACATGCGCAATAAATCTCCCTTGACTCGACATCAGCATTCGTGATGCGATGCCATGCATCTACACTCAACTCGGCCCAGTGGCCGCGTCTTAATCCATCGCTGCCGCGACAGTCACGCTTCTTGCTTTATCGTACTATTCACTCGCTCCACTCCTTGGTCGTCTCGATGATAGTGACTCAGTTGAATCAGCAACGGCACATGGTATCCTCCGGTCTTGTACCTCATGCGTGACCGTGACACCTGTCGCGATGCTATATATTCACTTTTGCTACTCAAGCTCAAGCGAGCCGCACCCAGTGCCCAGCATTCAAAGCCGTCTTCGCTCTCCTCATGCCTCATTCAAAGCATCAAGGCCTTGTTCGCCGATGATGAGACTAGCGCATCTCATACACACGTGTTTTAGTTGACACTGTAAAGAAGCAGATGCTAGATACCTTCGCTCGTAACCGGCCGCATCTTCTTCCTCTCTCCCCTCCCACTTCATCTACCCGTATCTTAATTCTGCAGCGAGTTTATTCTAACTGCCCTCCCCTACTCAGATCTTTGACTGATTGTCAACGTCTCTCATCTGTGGCCTCGACATCGTCAAATCTTGCGCTCGACTGTGTTTTTGGCGAGCGCTTTGATCGAACAATCCTCATCTGCCAATACTACTTGTTTTTTCTTCTTCGATATTCGTATTGCGCCTTGTAACGACTGAACCATGGCTGAAGTCCTTGCCGAACAGCCTGATCTCTCCAGCCTGACTGGCTCCCCCAGTCAGAAGCGGAAGCGTGAATCTGGTAGCCCTGATCTCTCCAGAAACAAGCGCCCGGCGCCAGCTGCTCACATGTCTACTGATGCCGCCTCTTTTATCGACAGCGCCATGGAGCACCAAACCGTCAACGCAAATGGCGTGAACGTTGCCGACTTCAACGCTCTGCAGCAGGCTGCTCAGGCCGATCTTGATCATCACGACCATCACGACCATCACGACCATCATGACCATCATGACCATCATGACCATACTGAAGCTCCAGACCCCACCAGTGCCACCAGTACTGCTCAGGCTGCGCTTGGCATGTATCCCACCATGAACATTCCCCCTTCCACAGAAGAACAGTTCGCAGCTCAGGCGGCAACTGATCCTGATCACGGCCATGATACATCCTTCAACCCCGATGTGACACCAGTCGACGGCATCATGGAGCCTCCCCCTGTCGCTCCTCAGCATCAACACACACCGCCCAATGGTGTTCCGCATCAACCACCGCGGTACAACCCAGGAGCTCCCAATCCTAAACCCACTGTGGGGTCAGAAGAGTGGCACAAGATGCGAAAAGACAACCACAAAGAAGGTACGGTAATTTCGTTATCCATCGGATTCCTACTTTGACTGACATAATCTAGTGGAACGTCGCCGCCGTGAGACAATCAACGAGGGCATTAACGAACTCGCCAAGATTGTCCCTGGTTGTGAGAAGAATAAAGGATCTATTCTCCAGCGAGCCGTCAGCTTCATATCGCAGCTCAAGGAAAACGAACAACAGAACATTGAGAAGTGGACACTCGAGAAGCTGCTTACGGAGCAAGCTATAACAGAATTGAGCGCTTCCAATGACAAACTCAAGCAGGAATGTGAGCGTCTCTACCGAGAGCTCGAGACCTGGAAACGAGTGGCACAGAATGCCGGCCTTGAACCTCCCCAGCCCAAAGAAGAGAATTCCGCTGCAGCTGCATCGAGCTAGAAGCCTCTTTCCACGCCGGCATACCCTTCTCCATCAGATCTCCCTACATTCTAGAGTATACCCTTATCAAATTCTGTCTTCTGCAAATACCAGCATCGGTGTTTGCTAATCAGCTCGGTTTTATGTGTTTTCGCTTGCTTTTCTTTTTGCCTTCATCGTGCGACTTGCGAGTGGCAATCTTCTGGAGCCAGGGGAGAACGGAGTATCAAGAGGTGCCTTCTTGGTGCACATGAGTAGTCTCCTGGTATGAAATGTGTTGTCTTCGGTTTGATCTGATAATTTTACGTAGCTTGGCGTTGGTGGATGGATTTACCCCTGGCAGATGGTTGAGGCGACGAGTCTGCATCGTAGTACGATACGATGCGTTAGCTTTAGTGCTGAAACGAGTTAATAGAACACCTTCCTTCAATATGTCTGACCATTTGAGGCCTCTTTAGCGTGCTGGTACAAGTGACAACTGTCGTGCAAAATGCTCACTGATATGGGTCAGTTATGGGCGCTGACTGTTGAGGTATCTGCATCACTCGTTTGCGCTGGTTGCCCATATGAATAGCATCACTTGTCAGGGATATGATTTGGTCCAACAATTATCATTGCGTTGAAACGCAAGGTAGAGAGGGTTCCCTAAGCCTGAATATATGTAGAAGATCGTGACCTCTTCCTCTGAACTGCATCGATTTTAATACCGAGATGTTCGCACACTCCTTACTCATATTCCCAATGCAATAAATCATCCAACAATGTTCATTTTGAGGCTCATCCCTTTTCCTGTTCGCCAATTGCGTTCCATACCTAGCAGAACTGACCCTTAACACACCCGATGTACGCGCTGGACATGCATCTACAAGCTGAAACTTGCAAACATAATTGAAACCCACCAATCGAATCATGTTCTCGTGGGTTTCACAGTAACAGAGCAGACCCTGTGTACGAGGCTTCCGGGTGATTGACTCAGCTCCTTGAACGTTCTCGTCCAACTCTAAGTGATCATCTACACGGGTTGCGATAGACAATCTACTTCTGGCCAGTGTTCACCGCCATTAATCGTCATCGCGTTTCTAGTCGTTAACATAACAACTTCATAGCCGCTCAGCACAAGGCTGTGCGGCAGTTCATCACCTGACACATGTTGAAGTCCAGGTGAGTAACAATACATTCCAAAGGAAATACCAAACAAGACTGCCAGCTTGTGGGAAAACAAGATCAAAGATCCAAATGCTAACACGCAAAGCAGAATGATCTCAAACAAGATTATGCGAATGAAAAAAAAACGCATGAATAAGGCCGCCCACTCCAGCATTGTTCTTGAAATTTTATTTTGGGGTATCGTCATATGGCAATCATAACCGCCCACCGTCCGAAGGGTTCAAACAGGCGATGTGAGGCTGGCACCTGCGCTGGGTAGAAGTGTAAAGTGGAAAACAGTGAAGCTCTTATAAGCCATCTCGTAATCTGTCTGTAAGCGACCTGTGCTGTCTAACCAGGCCTGTCGTCATGGGCGCTTTCTAATCATGGAAAACAAAAGTCTATCCCAGGCCTTGTGTAAGAGAGGCAGAATATGGTCAACACAATGCGTGCTAATGCATTGGATGTCGGGATACATCATCCACCTTTATTCCAGGAAGTCCTCGGTTATCGTGGGGCATATAATCGTAGCCTTGGGCCGGGTGCACCTGGGGTGGCTGTGAAACACTTCCGGTGCGGAACATAGTAGACTGGTTAGGGTCATATCCGCGCGTCAGTCCTTCAAATGAGGCGTTCATGTATGGCTGGGCCTGAGTCATTGAAACTCCGGGGCTAACGAATGCTGTCGCGGGTGGGTTGGTCGGTTGTTGGGTAAAAGCATACATGGACGACGAGTTAGGTGCGGCTGAGCCGGGCTGCCATTGTTGAGTATACATCGCTGTGCCGTTCTGTCCTCCGTACTCTGTTGAGGCGCTGAAAATGGACGACCGGCGACCGGAGTCATGCGAAGGCGGTACGCCCATATCCATAGCTAGGTTCCCGTTGGCAGGATGGACTGTAGATTGGCCATTTACAGGAAGACTATTGTTCTCGACGAAAGCATGTTGATCCTGTGGCATATCTTGCATCATTGACTGAGGATACTGATTGCCTCGTACAGGCAATTCCCCACCCAGAAAAGGTGTTCCGTGTAGAGACGCGCCAGAGCTGTGGCTGGTTGACGAGGGTATCAGACCGTGAATTGCTGTCAACTTGTTGGCCGGCACGTCCTGGTCGTCTTCTTCCTTGGGCATAGGCCCATCATCATCGTTGCCTGATGCGTACGAGTCAGGAATCTTGTCGTCCGCCATTACATAAACCTCAGTTGTTCCATCTATAGTGCATTAGTACTTCAAGAAGCAAGTTTACTGAGATGTACCTACCAATCTCTTCCTTCTTAAACCTCTCCTCTTGCTTAGCCACCTTGAATATTTCATTTAGAAATGGTCGCTTCTTCGCGTTGGCCGGGTTTTCCTTGTCGGCAAAAAAGCCTGAAAGTGCTTCGATGGTAATTTCTTCAAGCTTCTTCACATTCAGGTTCAACTTCTGAATGTCAGGATGCTGCCTATTATTGGGCTCAACAATCATTCTAAGGATGTGATTGAGTAGATGAACTCGTTCTATTTTTGCCCTTTGTTAGCATAAACGCTCGACGATGCTTGTTGCTGCGGTATTACCTCTCTTATATAGATGATCTGGCTCTTTGTGACGAACCCTGTCCTCCTTGGTTGGCCCCCATGGCTTGGGCCACCAATCTGGCGCCTTTTCGTCGCTTCCTGTGTAGGGGTGCGTGGACTGCTTCTTGGGCTCCACAGCCTTAACCCATGCTTTGGCAATAAGCTTGCAGGCCGTCTGTTGGCAGTTCTTGAATCGCTGTTCGTAAAAACTCCAAACATCATCGGGGTTTCCAATCTTGATTCCCTTCCTAGTCGTCGCCGATACGGTAATGGGTGCTTCATCTTCATCCATGACGGCGTGTCGAGCTCTTGCTCTCTTCCTGCCATGTCGTGCTGGGGTTTCCCAATCATCGAACTGGGACATGCGTCGGCGATCCATCATGCGGTTTCGCGGAAATTCCATCGATTGCTTGTATCCGTCAAAAGCAAAATCATCATTGACAACAGGGCTTGCTCCTAACACTCGATTAGCCTTGAGCTTGGGGTGAGATGAGAATTCACCAACCAGAGTCCAGACGACCCATAGCTCTCGTGAACTTCTCCATATCGAAAAATTGTTTTTCATAACCACTGCGAAGTCCAGAGGTACCAGGCCCAGAGAAAGTTTGAGGGGTTCCATCCTCCATTATCACGGCCACGAAGTAATGTCTGGTCGATATCCCACAGTCCTTCCTAAGAGCTTCGGCAATTTGCTTAAGTTTTATATTAGCTAACATTTCAGCACACAAGGTCTGGTATTCATTACCATTGGAGGTTGCCGGCGATGCATGTCTTGCGGCTCCGGGAAACGGTTATCGTCAACTACCTCACCAATGAACCTCTCTGGTTGGTAGGCATGATGAGCGTGGCGGGAGAAAGACTCCCTTGACCACTCTCTAACCATGTTGTTTAAAGTTATTCACCGTTTGTGCTGGTTATTTGGTATGGGTTTACCTCGATTACACTCCCCGTGAGTTTTGCGAGTCCGGTAGGCTGTTGCTAATGGCTTCGGGAATAGGATGGAGGTAGGTGTTGCCAGGTATGCCCGGGGGAAGAGCTCCGGGAATAAATAAATAGGTATTAACAACTCCAAGTGTGCTGCTAGAACCGGATGATCTGATGAGGCTAACCGCCAGTAAATCGAGGGTGTCGGAATATAGATGTTTAACGAGTGTTTGCTTTGGCAAGCAATGCTGTGCCAAGTTTTCAATCGAGTTGATACGACAGGTGAAGGGTCCCAATTCCAAGGACTGAGCGTTTACTGAGTTCCGGAATATAGTCAACTGTGTCCACCCAGAGTGAACGATCAGAAGCTTGCGCTACAAATTTACCGTCTCGTGAGCGGTAGTGAGGTAGGCGGTTTTCTGCAAATAGAAGAAAGCCGAGTTCCCACGTAACAGCCCACAAGAAGGTGATGAGCCAGAGACTCCGGGCGAGCAAACGTCCCTTCTCTTGGAGCAGAAAAGGTTCGTCGGTGTTGATTGGAGTCGAAAAAGTGATGTTCCCCTGTGGTCGGTGGATTGAGCAATGCCGGCACAAAAAGCTGGTGTTGATGCGAACGCAAGGTCGAACTGAACGGCAGATTTGCGATATTGATAAAGAAGGACGATATTGATATGACAAGGTTACAGAATTGGGACAGATGGAAAGCCGGGGAATGAGGGACAAGTCAAGGTAGGCCCCCGCACTGCCCTCTGTAGATGGATGTTGTCTCTCTTCTCAAAACTTTAGCTTCGGGGGAGACAGCTTCCCATGCCGTTTCTATACCAGGATGGGTTGGGTGTCTCTCAATCAACGGAAGAAAAGAAAGCACTATGAATACCTGTTGGAGGAATTAGAATGGAAACAGACAGGGTCTGGTTTGCTTCAAAGCGCGCACACACGCCGGACCAGTGGTAGGGATCAAGGGCCAATATGTGATGCCTGCGGGTAGCAGTGTGTAAGTCTCCGATCTCAACGGACCTACCACCATGTAGGTGTCTGTCTGTCGGAAAGGTGGAGGGGGTTTGGGAGACAAAAGGGGTGCGGAAGGACGCCTTTCGGCAGAAGTCAACAAAACGGAACGTAGATGTAGTGGCAGCAGGAGCATCTCGACACGAACAGGTGAGATGTTCAGCTATCATCTGGGCGAACAAGTCAAGGGTGGAAGAGGGCGGCAGGGAAAGGGAAGAGCCATCGTCGCCAGCGTCGCACAGTACGGGGTGGAAGACTGGGAGCATGGGACGCTAGCCAGTCAAGGTCAAGACAGTCTCAAATTGAGCTGTATTGTCCTGTCTTGTCTGTATACCAATCTCATGATCCACCATGCTGGCTGACAGGGCCTATGTCAAGGGTGTCAAGGGTGTCAAGGGAGAAGAGACGACGGTTGGTCCATGCTCTGCACTGACACCCCCACACAAGTAGATGGATCCAAATATGGTTTAGAAAGGAACAGCGCGCAAGTGCTAATAAAGAGCTGCAAATCAGAAGTGGTTCCTAAAAATGATACTTGCATGGTTTCTTGTACTGTCGGTTGGGAGAGCTGAAAAGCTTGTGTATGCAGTCATGATAGCAGAATAAGCGTTAGATTCATGATCGAGCAAAGAGGTACGCCATTTCTGCTTTGAGCCGTGCAAAGTACACGGCCGATTTAGAGGCAGGGGTCACGTAGACGATGGCTGAAAGAAATGGTGGGCCATAGTGAGGGCTCAACGGGAACACGCCCAACCCAATAGTTGCCCCAAAGTCCAAGGCGCCAAAAGCAATAATACGAGAGATGCATGACTGAGGCAATTGAGACAGTACTTTGGACCAAAGTGAGACATAGACTGCGATCAGGCCGGTCTGCGAGCCAGCCGGAAACACCAAAAAGATCCGGCAACTCCTGCGGTTGACTAGCTATAGGCTATGTTTCTGGGTCCCCGGGCGTATTACATCATTTTCTTTGCTTTTTTACCAGCGGCGGTTTTGAAATTGAAAGCTAAAGATAAGTGAATTGTACTCCGTGCAGGGCCGTCTATTTCCCATGCATTGCGGCATGGCCCATGGATAACCGAGCCCGAAGCGATATGGCGAATGTTTTCTGTTACGGTGTTGAGCACGACACCGCACATCCAGTTGAACGATGGACCATGATAAAATCAAGTGATTGCTAGGTCTCTGTCTCGATGCGGTGGTTTCTATTTTCCGGAATTCTGGCGTAGACCGACTAGAGTGTTCGCTATATTCGTATGATATGCCCATGCTGTGAGGCTATGCCAAAAAAGAATCCGGAAAAGAACCTGTCGGAAGTAATCTCGATTTCTTACTCCGCTGCGTATACGCACGTACGTTGGTCATGGCATTTATGACAGAGCTCTCAACACCACAGTCCTGCGAGTGTTTAGTAGATACTTGTTCCTGGTGATTCGACCGGCTCACATGCAGTATTGTACTTGCAGCCATCAAGATCGTCCATCTGTGTCTTCCTGCATGTCTTATTCCTGGTCGGAAGAGTTATGCATGATAACCAGCCACCCACCCACATGCCATGAGTTTGATTGCTGAATCTGTGTCCTCTGTTCAGATGGGTCTGGTCTGTGAATGGTGTTTTGGGGTCATGGGCTTGGGGAGCTTTGCTCAAAACGTGCAACCCTGCAGGACTGGCTCCTGCACTATTGCCCAAAGCAGCATCCTACAGCCAGCGGCAGTATCACAGTGCGATACCGTACAGTATTGAGTTGTGCGTACGGTATTTATCAAGAAGCTTACAGCAGATAGTGTGGACAGGGCTATTGAGTTGTATGCAGACGAGAGTTGACCATCAGTTGCAAGCGAGATCTCAGATCAATTACGGCTGGATTGCGCATTTGACAGAGAACGACAGGACGGACGACAGCGCGAACGATGAGGCTAAAATTCTGTGGCGGGAGCTCTGCGTTTCGGCCCATCGTCGTACCCGTTCCTGTAGACTGTACCTAGGTAAGTAGGTATCATCACGTATCCAGGTAGTAGGTACTCAGGTAGTGGTTCTGACTAATCACGTGTGAGACTTCTTTCGTTTCCCGGGAGAAAGTGAGACCCCAGTGCCTGCGATGGTAAGGGTACCTGAACCTGACGGGAAGTCTTGAGTCTTAGACCTATACGTGCCCGACGAACAGTAACGGTAATACCTATACTTACCCAAGTACGGAGTAGCCTACCCGATTGCCCTGAAGCCTAGATTCAACCTTCCTACACCTGAAAGATTGACAGGGAAGTAGTGAAAGTTTGATCCTACGAACATCTACCAAAAAGCAACATGGAAATAACGGAGCTCTAGTTCACGGAGCACCGATACTACCTATTCCAGGCACCTGCTGACTGATACATAGCCTGGAGCCGCACTTGTTGGGAGGCCCCAGTAGGAGAAGTTCTTTCCGTGGGTTGTTGGTTAGCAAGCTAATTATTCCGTACTCCGGACTCCATACGCTTGCCGGAATTCTAGTAGGCGCCTCGCGATCGTACCCATTCTGGATCACATTTAGAGACTCAATACTACTCCGATAACTTCTACGTACATACATACAGATGTCTCGTCCACTGCGAATCGGGCACAGTATGTGTCGCAACGCCCGCAATTCAGCCACTACCACACTAATCTTCTACCGCGCCATGAGGTCTGGACAAAGCAAATTATCCGCTGCTGTTGGAAAGAACATTCTTACTGTGAGCAGTCAAAGTCGATCGTGTCAGTTTACCCAGCCCAGGTTCTCGGCCGAACCCGACCTTCGATACCTGGACCTAAGTAGACTTTGGACGATGTACAGGCGGGACGCGAGCGGTACGGCTCGGCTCCCCTGTTAGCCCATCCTGCAACCTGCAGTTGAGCTAAGGTCAAGGTCAAGGTCAAGGTCAAGGTCGACTCCATGATCCATCAGCCAGATCCGCCGAAAGTTAACTTCAAGAGAAGAAAGCGAGAAGAAAGAGACAGGGCCACGCCCGGCCTGCCGACCCAATACAACTCTTGCTTCTTTATCCAGATAGTCTGGCTTTGGCATTGGTACGTTTGGGCAAGATAGTCCACGCGGTTCGCTGCGTGACAAGCGACCTATGTGCATATTTCGGCGGCGCAACTTGCGCTACTACCATTGATTCGGTATACCACTCGTTATGCCGCAGAATCTTAGGATTGTTTGCTCGACAAAATTCGCCCGCACCCCTAAGACTAGCATACAAGAGATGTCACTCGACACCAACGCAGCTTTACGGCCAAGCAAAGGGCAGTAGGCAGCCAGCCCCCAGTCCACAACTCCCGCAATAACGAATAATGAACGACACAACAATGCTCCGCACTTTATTGGTACATACGAATTGAAGCACTGACCAACCCCAATCTTTGCCAGCCCAGAGACACAGGGGCCACCGGCAGCTCCAGCAACAGGGAGCGGGAAGCGCACACACACAGGCA
This sequence comes from Fusarium graminum, assembly GCA_013266165.1. Classification (NCBI taxonomy): domain Eukaryota; kingdom Fungi; phylum Ascomycota; class Sordariomycetes; order Hypocreales; family Nectriaceae; genus Fusarium; species Fusarium graminum. The sequence continues at coordinate 25,203 of JAAGWP010000354.1, forward strand.
CGTCTGCGACCTCGTTGGGCGATCCCACCGCTGCATGAGCAAGGATCACACAGTGCGTTAGCCACAAGTTTTGACCTTGACCCACGAACGGCTTTTGCTTGAATGTGGAGTGTTGGCATATCCGCACTACTTACTCAGGCAAAACTGAACTTGATCCAAAAGCCGAATCTTTAACCGACTAAAGGTACCTTACCCTGAAGACAATCACAATGTTGAGATGCCCTGGGCTTTGTAAATCCGAATTAAAAGCATCTGAATGCCAGTAGCCAGACTTCACTCAGTCAATGGACAGGGCATGGAGGTAATCAGAGGTCATTGTGGCGTTTGCAACTTTTGTTTGCTTGCCACTTGCGAGCGGTCTAGGGCGATAATGCTAAATACAGGGGCATGGTCAGCCTTGTAAGTGAGTGACATTAATATCGCCTCTCCGCCCTGAAAATCTCGAAAATCTTGAAAACCTTGGCCGGAGGTCACTGATTCATTGGCATAAAAGAAGCCGGTCGTAAGGCAACCATACATATGCAATAGCGCATGCGGATCTTTGCCACGCACAAGACATCTGCAGTCGCAACATTTCCTCGTTTCGACAGCTAACCATGTGTTTGTCCAGAAGCAATTCTAGATGCCTCGAGGAAACTAGACTAGTTTCTCATTCCTGATGAATAACGCCAGCTATCATTTACCGGTGCATCTGGAGACTCTTTGAGGAGTACATTTATGTCTTGGAACTGCAGACAAACCCCGCATGCGCAACTTGCGAGACGCTTTATCCATTGAGAGCCCTGTTGGCCACGCTGCTAAACCGTTATCACGGGTTGTCTGGACGCTGAACACTTTGTCGACCCGCACTGTCCTAGTATAGCTTCCGAGTTAGTACCCCCACAGTCTTTCATGCATATATGCCAAGCTCAAATCCAGTTCATGATCGGCTGCAACTGTTACTTCTACTTGTCGCCAGCAGCGGGAAGGTACAACGTCATCAGCTACTTGTCGATCCTAGGCCTATTCTTTTTCACAAATATTCTGCGCGTGGCACATATTATTGGATCGTAGAAGCGTATGAAATCTGACCAACATACTTTGATTGGCTACACGGCTCCTCAAGCCTCAACAGTGCCGGTACAAATTACAACACGTACTGGTGGTATGCGTAACCACAATATCAATGTTTCATAACGGAGCATCGGTCCTTGAATCAATGCAATATCTTGATACGCTCGACCATCGGCTCTGCCTTTTTGGATGTGTCGACACTTCGTTAACCACATCCTTCCAACTAGGTACTATGTCATTTGTAGCCTATCAGACGAATGCTTGGGGTATGACGGCACTCCTCAAACTCAGTTTACCCATGTTGAGATACTTGACGAAACCAAGAGTTGTAAGGATTCCAAACGCCGCCAATGTCGTCACATACATGGAACGCCAAACCTAGTACCTCACATATCAACGTACTTGCATAATAAGGCACTTTTTTTTTTATTACATTTCGACTCTGTCATCTGCTAGTCTACTAAAGATCTAGCATCGCATCATATGAATCGCCCGGGTACACCGGGCTGAATCCCGACCGCCCCATTCCTCGTCTCCTCCACAGGCACTAGACTGTGCTGCATACAAATGTGTACATGTGTTTTACGTGTTCGCCGTCCCTGTCTAGCCTGTCTCATTTTTGACTGGAAAGCGGAGCTGTGAGGAGCGATTTCGACATCTGGATCTCATGGCGACTCTTGGCAAGTCAGGCTTTTCGTCACGAGGTACTTTTCAGGTTACGTTACCTCAGGATCATCTTCCACAAGATCATCCAATATAGGTCATTGCGGTGAATGCAGCTCGCGTTTACGCCCCCTCCGGCGTTTCGGAGTACGGACATCAATGTTTTGTACCGTTGAAAGATAAGATAAGTAACATCGCACATCGCGCGCTACGAATTTGAGGCGAGATAGACTAAACGCCAGTCGGGAATAAACTCGGGGCATAGTCAAATTCGAGTTTAACTCTTTATCATTGTAGTTCATTAATTCAAGGTAGTAGGTACACTTGGAGGGTACAGTAGGATCACTAAGATAGGCCAAGAACCCACATAGGCGCCATGATTCAAGCGCCTTTGAGTCAGTTCGAGAGTTAGCCACTCCCTGATATGCGGAACAAGCTCACTCGACACTGTACGAGGATATTGCCACTATCGCGTCTACGATGATGCTCATCTGTTGGTTTGCAAGTCACGAACAAGATGTTTGGCGCGTAAGCGATCTAAGGGTATCCATCCATACATACTCGCACCACGCTTCAAGATAGCACACGGACTGGTGAACCACACACCCTTCTTGATGCAATATCCACAACATCAGAAATTGTCGATGTTTGGCACTACCGAAGCATGGTAGGTTGACATCCAATCGAGTTGACACCCACTGAGATAATTGGGATGTCCTAAACCAACAACTACTCATACCGTCTGTCTTACGTGATGTCTTCGGACTCTACACACCTGACTACCTGAGGGAAGTTCTCTCGGGAACATAATTTGCCGTGTTGCATACATTGTCTGTCCAATCGGCATAACATGTGTGGTTTTTTATTTCAATTGCCTATCTACGTACCGTCTAAAATTACCCCAGTATGTTACGTGTCAAGTCTTCCTTGTCACTTCGATGCCGCCGTCAGATTGGGCCGTGGCTGCGTGGGCACTTCACCTTCAAGGGGTATGTAATCCCTGTCACCTCACCACCCACCTATCTCGTCTTGTCTCCCTGTCCCTATCCCCATGTCACTATCGCTTTTGCTGTGACCGGGGGGTTATGTCCGATGTGGACTGTCGCGCACAGTGGTCCTCTAAGCCCTCCACCGTCAGCGTATGCTTCTCAGTTGTATCGAGTGACACGCAACATATGCTCCGTCAATGTCTCGTTATGGGCCTGGAGACATTCTGTGCCTCCTGACCACTTCGCACAAGCAAGCAATGGAAGCCGAGGATGTGCTGTCCATCCAATGAGAATATTCAACATATTTCCTTCTCTTGTATTCCGTAGCAATTATCTTTATGAATAACTTCAATTACAACTGATTCAGGTCCAGTCTAGGCATCCGTCTGCTCAAGCTCCAGGCCAGCCTGCTTCATCAGCCCGTAGAAAACGCCTTGCTTTTTCACAAGCTCGGCCGGGCTATCAAACTCAACGACCTCACCCTTGTCAAGCACTACGACACGATCGCTGTCGAGGATGGTATTGAGACGATGAGCGACGGTGATGATGGTACGGTTGGAAAACAGGGGTGACCGGAGAGTGCTCTGCAGCATAGCATCTGTTTCAACATCAACGGCAGCGGTGGCCTCATCGAGGACCAAAATGTTGGATGGCGTGAGCATTGCGCGAGCAAGAGAGACAAGTTGCCTCTGGCCTTGGGAAAGATTGGAGCCTGCAAATAAAATATTAGTTACTGAGCATGACATGTGAAGATTGCAGATATGACTGAGTCACATCCCCGTAAGCCAGACTGGCGTTGCCCTCCTAGGTGAGCGGACCACGGGACTTGATCTCCATGCGAGGCGCGCATTTAAGCACATCTCTTGTCTTCGAAATGGCTGCAAAAAAAAAAAAAAACAGACTGCTCATTATCGTCGGCAAGGGACAGATGCTTGTGTACACCACATCTGATAAAGCTTTGGCAATCATAACCAGACGCTCGGGTGACCGGTGAGGCAGATCGCAGACCGGTCAAGAAATGCCGACAGAAAGCGGAGTGAGAGTGCCGAGCATCAACTTACCTCCTTCGTTAATCTTGGCCTCCAGCCCACCATCCATGCCTGAAACGTGGTCCTTCAATCGTGCGTGCTCTGTAGGGCTATGTCAGCAAATGTTACACGACGTGTGCTGACAAAAAAAAATCGATTCGCTTGTCTAAGCAGCACATGGGTGATAAGGGTTACACTATCGAGGTTCACTTACCAAGTACGCTCCAAAGTTCAGTGTCATCATGGACATGGCCAGGATCAAGATTATCTCGAACGGTGCCTTCGAAGAGTGCCGCGTCTTGCGGAATAATAGCCAGTCTTCGGCGCAGGTCGAGCAAGCCGATAGAAGACGTATCGACATCGTCAATGCCGATATGGCCAGTTACTGGTTCGATGAGGCGGAACAAAGCAAGAGTAAGGGATGACTTTCCCGCACCGGTACGGCCAACGACACCAATTTTCTCGTGCGACTTGATGTCAAGATTAATATTCTTGAGTACCAAGTCCAGACCCTCCCTGTAACGAGTGCTGTAATTGACAAAATCGACCTCTCCCTTGGCAGGCCACGAGACGGGAGGCCGGTTCTTGGTGACAATCTCGGGTGCCTCGCTAGGTAGGGCTGCATATTCAAGGACACGCTCCACTGACACAATGTTGGTCTCGACCTCTACAGTCTGACGAACAATCCAGTTGAGCGAGGTTGTAATCTGTAGGGCGTATGACATGGCTAGGCCGACGATACCGGAGCTGATGGGGACATTACCAGAAACAGCAATGATGGCAAAGCTAGCAGCAGCCAGAATGACAATAGCTCCAATAGACTCCAGGCGAACGGCCAGCCAACGGTTGGCGCTGATGGAAGGGAAGTAAGCCCGAAGGTTAGCATCAACACGCCATTCGTTCTCAAGCTCGAAACGCTGCTGCTGTCGGTATGCTCGAATGGTAGAAATGCCTCCAAGAGATTCCTGGAAATGTGCGTAGATAGGGCTTCGGCTCACACTATCGAGTCGCTTGAGCTCACGAGAGGTTCTCAGGTAGTATCTCTGGATGAAATAATATGCCATAGCAAGTGGGACGATCAATGCGACGAAAGCTGGAGTTGCAACAGAAATGACAATCAGGGTAAAGCCTGACCGAGCAGCATTGACAAAGAGCATGTTAAAGGTTCTCGCCAACACCTCGTCGACACGGTAGATATCGCTAAGGACCTGTGAGTATCGTTGTTCTGCAGGGAAAGAATCTTGTATCTACTCACCTCGAGAATCGATTCAGGATACGTCCAGCGGGTGTAGTGTCAAAGAAGGACATGGGAGATCGAAAGATGGCGTTGGCCATGCGCTCATGAAGCTTTCGGGATGCCTAATGGGGATCAGTGACTATGCCCAAAAAAAAAAACAAGCAGACAATACGTACTTCGATAGAACAGAAAATCCAGAGAATCAGTGTTTGAATGACAGTAAGAGCCGAGGCTCCAATACCGATAGCAAAGTAGATTCCGATGTATTTGCCAACGTGATCGTTAGAATTGGACTTCTGATTTCGCTCAGACCATTCCTTTAGCCATACAGAGCCACCAATAGTGGCGGTCTGAGAAGCCAGAAGCATAAACAGGTACAGAGCGACAGCGTAGATGTTGTTCATCTTGGCATATTCGCCATATACAGACCACTTGACCTTACCTTGTTCCAGGTGCTCCTTGGCCTGCTTGGTCTTTGAAGAACCACCAACCTCCTCATCGGTAAGCTTGCCTCTGGGACCTCTGAAACTCGCAGTGCTGGCACGACGCAGAGTTGCCATGCTATTTGAGCGAACCTTGGCCCCGGGACCGGCCTTGATGGGAGCCATCTCTGGAACTTGCTCCTGGGCCTCTTCAAGTTCTTCCTTAGCCTGTCCAGAGTCTGGCTCGATGATCGTGGCGGCCTTGCTACTGGAGGCGCTCGAGCTAGGCTCGCTGCTGGCGTTACCAGACTCGTGTCCAGCAGTCTTCAGAAGCTCGGCGACAAGGCCCTTTTGAGAGACCAGTTCCTTGTACGTTCCTTTTTCAATAATGCGGCCTTCCTTAAGCAAAGACACATAGCTAGCTTGACGAAGGACAGCGATAGCATTGGTAGCGAGAATGCGAGTCTTGGAGGCAAGTAGACCACGGGTTCCGAGGACGTTGTCGATAATGTGACGGCCAACGTGTGAATCAACAGCAGAAAGGACATCATCGAGAAGGTAGATATCGGCGCGGGCATAGACAGCACGGGCCAGTGAAACACGAGCCTTCTGGCCACCACTAAGAGATATGCCTCGCTCGCCAACGACAGTTTCATCTCCGTCTGGGAGCTGCGCAAAGTCATCTACCAGGGCGCATGCGTGAACAGTCTTCTCGTAAAACTCGGCATCATATTTGTATCCAAAAATAATGTTCTCCTTGACAGTGGCGTTAAGGATCCAAGTTTGTTGGGAGGCATATGCGACGGTTCCTCGCACTTCGACCTTACCCTTGACCTTCCACAAATCACCGAGGATGCTCTGGAGAAAAGATGACTTACCAGCACCAACACGACCAACAACACAAGAGAGTTCTCCTTTGTAAGCCGTGTAATCAACGTCGGTAAGGGCAGCCTTGTCCTCATGGCGGTTCCAGGAGAAAGTGCCATCCCGGATGATGACGGTCTCCTCTCCGAGTTGCTCGGGGGCAGGCTTGATAGTGATAGCATTGGGCTGAAGCTCTTCAGCCGTGAGAAAGCTAGTAAGACGTCCAATGGCGACAGAAGCTTCAACAATAGATGTGATGACCATGGGAAGAATAGCGAGAGGGAACGTCAGGAGATTGAACAAGGCCAGCGCAGGGAAGACGATATCGGTGGTGAGTGGCTTGTCCTGGGTCAGAACGAAGACAGTAAAGGTTGAACAGGACACGAAGAAAGGCGCCGTGGTCCACGTGAAGTTGGCAAAGGCCTGAGTGGCACCAATCTTTCGCAAATTCTTGAGTTCCTTCTCGTTTCGGACAAAGTTGAGCTTGTTCATGAAAGCAGAACCCCAGGCATACAGCTTGATGCTCTTCATGTTGTTGATGATCTCGTTAATGAGACGACTCCTGGCATCCTTGTTCTTCATTTGTTCCTTTTGCATGTTCTTCATGATACGAGCAACAAAACCTTGGATGGGCATCATAACAATCATGACGACGATGCCCGCCATCATGGACCATCCAACCAAGTTGTACAAGGAGACCATGCAGATGATGATTTGGAATGGCGCAGACCAGATTTGCTGAGCGAACTGGGTGAGATCCTGGAGACGTTGGCCATCGACGGCCATATAGTTGACAATATCGCCTGTGGACTTTGAGGCTCTACCCTCGCTCGAAAGTCGCAACGACTTGCGGTAAATAGCTGAGGACAGACCACCCTTGATGCGCATGCCGGTCACAAAGGCGAGCTGGAAATACTGGTGGACCATGGTGGTTTGCAGAATAGCACATGAAAACATAGCCAATGCGATCGCAGCACCCTTGATAACGGGTTGAGGAGTCTTACCTTCGCGGTACGAGTCCACAAAAGAGATCAGAAGCCGAAGCAGCTGCGGCTGAATGTATTGTGCAACATCGTTTCCTACCTTGAAGATTGCAGCAATGCAATAAGGGCCACCATATGCTTTGTACAGAACTCTCCACAGTGATGGCTTCTTGTGGTGGTTCAGCTCATACTGCCAAGCTTCCTCAAAGCGAGCTCCCGTGTTCTTGGTCTTATCGTCTTTAGCAAGGGCCCAAAGATCATCCTCGGTCAAGTACACTTTATAGCCATAACGCATCATTGGCGTCATCCATGAGAAAGCAAGCTGAGAGAAGGCGTTAGCGTACTCCACAGGGCACTCTTCATCTTCCTCAATAGCTTCATACCCACTAGGGGTATTGTTTCGAGGCCACAACCACTCAATGAGGAATTCAGCAAGTGAAAGTCCAACTCCGACGCAGTATATAATGAAGTATGGCAGGTTGGACTCGTATATTTGTTGCGAGACAAGGGATCGCAACTTGACGCCGAAAGAAATAAGCAGGAAAAGCCAGTAGAAAAGGACGACACCGCTAGGATATCGGATGCGCGAATGTTCGACCCATTGGATGGCGAATACAACGAACAATGACAGAATAGTCAAAAAAGTTGTTAATACTCGGAAGTCGCCATACCAAATATGGGGCATGAAGATGATCTGGACGACAAGCTGGGCAATGACGTCGACGATGATGACGGCGAGAAGGGACTGAGACGGGAAGTCAGCTCAACTGGACAGGACAAATGGATGTAGATTGTGGCAGGTATATTTACCTGCTTAATGTAGAAGTGCGCGTTCTTGGTCTGTCCCTCTTGTTTCTGCTTTTTAACGAGCAGCCACCAAACAGCAAGTGAGCCAAACAAGAGACCAAAAACAGATACCGCAGCAATCCAAACATCGATGAAACAAGGCGTGAAATCATAGCGATGAGGACTCAGAGGGCCCCATCCTTCCGAGTTTCCGCATAGAGGCTGCTTGAACGAGGCGGTGCTGAAATAGTTCGCGCCGAGCTCCCGCAGCGGGCGAAAACCCGTGAAGGAGCCTGTCTCGAAGAGAACTTGCTGCTGCTGATGCTCGTTGTAGAAAGCCATCGTTGCGACTTTTGTTTCTCAGAGAGTTCGAGGAGTCGGGGACGAGTCGCGCAACCGTCACCTCATGCTAGGAGAGATGCGGCAGACGGTTCGTAAGGTGCCAGAGGCGATGGCGCGTCCTGGGAAGAGTGGAGGATAAGATTTTTGGAAGCTAGGGAAGCTCGGGGAGTCGACGTCAGAGAACACTCAAATTGCCGTGAACCGGAGCGAGTACGAGAACCCGAAACGCTCGGCAGACAGAGGAAATCGGCAGGGAAGAAAAAAGCCCAAATCCGAATCTGTTCGCGCTTGGTTGAGCAACGATTGAGGTAAAGATGAATGGTTTGCGAACAGCTCTGGGCGACTTCCGACGGGAAATATTCGAATTGGCCAACCCTTGTCGTGGTTGGTAAGCTGATCCCCAGAATTTCGCTGCAAACCTATGCGAACGAACATGGATCCCAAGCATTGAATGCGCTAACAAGGCTAGGCGAGCTGCTTGGTGGGGTTCTCTGATGGTTGCTTATTGTTGCAGCTGGAGATAGTGGCCGGACTTTAGGCTGTAGCTGGATGTTCAGGGTAGGAGATTCCATCTTGACTGCCCGCTGTCTTATGAACTTAAACACCTACTAGGTATAGCTATGCTTAGGTGATACCTATCATAGGTAGTATAACTACTATATATGCAGATTCAAATTATACATCGAGAGTGTTCTTGTAGCTTTTTTGTATTCTAAACCAAACTACTCTTCGGTTATCCGTCTTGAGGTTGTGGCATGATGCTTACCACTGGCAACTCAGCTGATAGAAAGCAATGCCTTGCAAACACAAACCGAGACTCAAGGCTCACGCTATGGTCCGCGTTTTTATGAAAACATTTCTTTCTAGGCGTCTCTCAAAAACGCAATCACCTGCTTAGAAAGCCACTCTTGCGCTTCGGGTTGATCCACGGTGTGGCTGGCGCCAGGAATCAAATCCGACAAGTGGCTAACAACAGGGTTCAATGCCTTGTACTTCTGGTTACTCGCGGCCTGGTCAATGCGTTTGGGGACATATTCATCCTCCGCAGAATGTAGGACTAGCACCGGCTTCTTAAACCGAGACCAGTTCTTTTCCCGAACTTCGTCATCAAGGTCAGATGAGAAGTAGTCGTCATCACCACTGTCAAATTGTTAGTCCGTGATCTTGCTGTGAGATGGAGTTATATACACACCCTTTGCTGGTCAGAGACTGGAAACGGTAGGCCGAGATGGGAGCTCCTAGAACCGCTGGAATCATATCAAAAGGCATACAATCGCCGCCCTTACCTTCGGAAATCATTTTTGCCGCGAGATCAAGGCTCGGCTGAGGATCAGGAAAGATCAACTCCAACGTCTCCCGATCTGATACCGGACCTTGCAAGATGAAGCCGTCCACAGGCTCATTATTGTGCTTCTCATAGTTGGCGTACTCAATACAGTCCTACAATTGGTCAGAAAGGTTGAAAGTATCTAGCGGCCAGGATATAGCTACCTGGCAGCCCGTGGAGGAACCGAATAGGACGATCTTTTCCTTGCCAATCCCTCGGAGATATTTGACCAAAGCCGAGATATCTTCCACATCGTTGGAAAGGTTCGAAGTACCAAAACCGGTGAAGGAGCTCCTCATACGGAATTCAAAGACGGAATATCCTAATTCCTTTGTCCCTTCTAGACGCTGAGCTAGGAGTCGGGTGTAGGGAATAGTATGCGGCCCATCTGTAAGCCCGCCGATGAAGACGATGGCATTACGAGCTGAAGCTAGACCGATTTCGTAGGCAGCCGAACCTCGACACTTGGATTCGAAGGGGTGAACGATGACAGAGAAAGGTCCTGAAGAAGCCATGATTGTAGCTGTTACTGAGAATTTGTAGTTAAGTCTTGGGAAGATATGGACTGAGGATGGTGTTTGAAGCAAGAGCAGGAAAGGGAGATTCTGCGTGAGGTCTTTTGAGGTATATATGCTTCTTTCCTAGGTGTTCTCAGGGATTAGCTTCTTATCCAAGTACCACACAAGAACCCCTGGTCTGATACAGGTAAATTCGAGGAGTCGTGATTTCACAGTTGATGTCGAGGTCCCAATGTGGGAGTTGCGGGCATTCGCATCTCATGGGACCCTCGGTAAGGTATGTGCATGGCACAGTGTGAAAACTGCAATGATCGAAGGCGATCTGGGAAAAGTTTAAAGGCTAACAGATAGAACAAATTAAGACTGGTGTAGATTGCCAGGGCAATATCTTGACATATAAAATACGTTCAAGCCGAATAAAGAGAGATCGGCTATATATCGTTGTTAAACAGAGGTAGGAAATCTGTAGATACACGCAGATTCCTGTTTCCAAGCATGTGCTAGGTGGGAATCGCACACTGTACTCTCCAGCTAAAGCGCCCACAGTCCCTGATCAGCCCCTCCACGCTATAATTTTGCTATCCCAATAAACCAACAAACCAGAAGCTTCTTCATCACTTCGCAGCTCCGATATATGCCATATCGATCCTTCTCCCCACACTTCTACCACAAAATCCGTGTTTCGCCATCAAATCTCTGCGTATTCGCGCTCGTATTCGCTGATTTCTTGGCTCAGCTCATGTGCTGTGGAGAACATGCAAGAATAGACAAGCTGGGAGCGCTTCGCTTCAGCAACCATGGAGTCGACGCCTAGCAGCCAGGAGAGGAACGAGTTCTTCCAAAGAGTAAGACACGGCTCTTCATAGTCAAAACTTCGTATACTGACCAGGGACAGCTCAAACCGTATTGTGTCAAAATAAGTCAGTTGGCGATACGAGAGGTAGATGCACCAAGTTCTTCTCGAGATTTAGGCGAGCAGACAGGGCACCTTCTTGGCCTTCTCGACGAGCAAACCAGACAGAATCCATTGGTACTGGACGAAAAGTTCTCCGAATATGTCTTCTTTCCTCTTCATCATGTTTTCCGCCAGATGGACCAATACCCTATGCCTTTAGTCGAGGACTGCATTAAGATCCTCACCATCCTCATCACGCACGGCTGGAAAGCAAAAATATCTGCAGAACTCGTGAGACAAATCTTGAGTCTCTTAACTTTCATCATCGATGGCACACCGGGCTCAACTCCGGCACGCGCGCGCCCCATTGCCGAGGAAACCGTGTTGGAAGCATTTCGTGGGCTGACGGCTCTCTTTAACACCGCCCGTCTGTCAAACGCCGCGGCATTGGGGCTCTCTGAAGCGGAAACGATACCCGCTCTTGGGTATGGCTTAACTGTAATGCTAAATGGAGTGGTCGAAGGTGCAACGCCCCAGATTCAACAAGAAGCACTGCGTGCCCTGCAAGCTGTATATCACACTGTGAAGGAGCCTGCCGCGTTGGCCAGCTTCCTGCCTGGTACAATATCCTCACTGGCTAAAGTCTCATCTTCGCCGAATCAATACAAAGGCACTGTTCTTGCCAAATGCCTCGAGACAGTGAGTCTCGTGCTGACGAGCGTGATGGCCGACATTCAAACACGGTCTATAATAGCCAAGACTGAGACAGAACATGATGAAGTAAAAGATAACAAAATCTTATCTCCATCCTGGTTGAAGGCTAGCGCCATTCAAGTAAAGAAAGCGCTCTCAACGATGATGAAATTGCGATTTCACGAATCTGTTTTGGTCAAGAACGCACTCAACAAGCTATGTGTCATTATTCTAGACGAATGTCATAATACATTATCCAACAGCGCAAATATACTGATCGAAACGGCGATGATACTCGGAGAAACCGAGCACAAGGTGTCCTTGACGCAAACAAGTCTACAGGATCTTATCAACATCTACCCAGAGCTTGGTGAAATGGTTAAAACGACAACATACAGCTGGATGTCTAGTCTCACACGACTGATGCAATCGGCAGATGAAGACTCAAAGCGAGATGCGATACGTAATGTATTGAAGGGTCTCAAACTGCTCAAAGAACTCCATATACAATCGTCCACGCTTGACGAATCTATGTCAATAATGCTGCGGGATAGTATCGTGTCCCTTATGCAAGCCTCGAAGACTCTAATGGCGAACGACAACACGGACATTCGACTGATTGATCCAGGGGAGGCATCGAAAGAGTACCATGATGCGAAGTACCAACCTGTATTACTCCCCTCTGAGTCTCAGAAGAAGCTTCGTGGCGACATAGCATCGCTCATTACATTTCTTGGTTCATCGACCCAGCAAACGAAATTTGCAAGTGACATGTTGGAGCAAGTTCAGGAGATGGACAACCCTGCTGGCCAAGTCGCTACTTTTTGGCTCTGCTTCCAGCTTGTTAAAGCGAGCCACGAGTCTTCTGCAGAGGAAGAGATGTTCCTTAACCTATCATCAACATCCGACCCATCACAGGATATCGATACCATATTCAATGAACTATACGCAACCTCCGTCCAGATTCTCGATCGCCACACAGATACTGAACCGATTGACTGGCGACTGGAAGCCGTGGCCCTGGAAGTTACTGCTTACACCGCACAAAGGTCGGGGGAGTCGTTTCGACCTGAACTTATCGATGTCTTGTTTCCTATCGCCACGTTCTTGGGATCCAAAAACTCCGATCTTCAGAAGCATGCCATCGTCACGTTAAACAGCATAGCGATCTCATGTGGATATACAAATGTGTCGGAACTCATCATTCAAAATGTGGACTACATGGTCAATTCAGTTTCATTACGACTCAACAGTTTAGATATATCGCCCGCCTCAATCAATGTTTTGACTATGATGATCCGACTGGCAGGCCCTCGACTCGTCCCTTATTTGGACGACGTTGTTGACTCGATCTTTGGAGCTTTGGACAACTTTCACGGGTATCCGGCCTTTGTAGAGAACCTATTCGTGGTCCTCAAGGAGGTTGTGGATCAGGGTGTTCGTTCAGACATGCTGCTACTGGAGCATCAGACAAATTCGAAACCAGATCATAGAAAACAACAAACAAGGCCGCCCGGCCTTCAAGAACTATTGGATATGCTGGAGAAACGGAAGCAACGGGAAATGCTTGATGAGGCGGAGAAGGACAACGTGAATGGCCACCCAAAAATTCCTTGGAAGAAGGACGAAGGCGAAGATGAAAATGAAGTTGATGGGTCAGCAGAGCCTCCGCCAGAACCAGAGAAACCACCAAACACTCAGACATATCAACTCTTGCTTAGAGTAGCAAACCTCACCCAGCATTACCTAACTTCACCGACACCAACACTACGAAGATCCTTGCTCGAACTTCTGACGAGTGCATCCACTGCTCTAGCCTCCGATGAAGAAGCGTTTTTGCCCCTTGTTAACTCAATTTGGCCAGTTGTGATCGACAGGCTACAGGATCAGGAAGCTTATATCGTGGTCGAGGCATGCCGCGCTCTTGCTGGGCTTTGCGCCGCTGCGGGAGACTTCCTTAGCTCTCGGTTCAAGACTGACTGGGCGGATTGGCTTCGCGATTGGTGTCGTAAGGTTAAACGTCAAGCTTCCGCTTCGCCGACTTGGGCCATACCCCGTGGGGAAGCTAGGATTTCGCGGGGGAATGAAAGCGACGATAGCCGAGTGTTGATACCCCTGGGAACGCGCGACAGTCTAAGCAGCAAGCCTTTTGCGCCAATAGTCGCATCGACTTCTGGCAGCTTGGGGAAATTTGCGTCACCAGCGCGAGTGTGGGAGGGTACAATTGAGCTATTGACGGCTCTGGTGTCATACGTACACGTTGACGAGGAAATGTTTGATGATATTCTTGACATACTCTCGGACGTTTTGGAGCGAAACGTTCAGGTGCGGGAGGCATTGGAGGCTATAAACGGGGACGCTGTATGGCTGTCACGGTACGAGCATGGGAATGTTGAATGGCAACCAACGCCGCAAATGGACGGAGTCAGATTTTCACCTATGGCAACTTCTGAGTAGAGGCACTCATTGAACCATGGGAAATTAGACAGAACAGAAATGAGACCAGCGACCATTATCGATACCTCAATCATACCATGGTGTTATGACTGGAATGGCCAGAGCCGGCATAAGATAACCCAGCTAACAGAACGACTCGTTTCCTAAGGTTAACATGGCCGCTAGGAACGCCACCGGGGCAAAGTCCCCCTTGCTGGTAACCTCCAGTTGAGACGAGCAAAGTGTTATGTGATGGCTTCACGTGGGATACACACATGCGAGGAAACGCTGTCAAAGCTTATCCCTGTTGACACTGCTAATAATCTCATCAGCAATGACCATCCTACCCTATGTGGGGGAGAGAGAGAGGTCTCGATCGTGCCTACGGCTCCGCAGTGGGAACTTGAAGCATCTACTCCGCACCATGTGCCAACACCTTCTCGAACAAGTTAGTAGCGAGAGGCTAATAATTGGAGTCATAACAGGTATGGATCTCCCGGAGCGAACCAGGGAGAATTCAATTACATACAAAAATCTACCCCAGAATCAGGATCAAGATGGACCGAAAGCGATTTCGTAATAGAATCATCAAAGTCGAGTGTCTAGACTCGAGAGCCTGGAGAATCCCCAGATTCTGAATCTGAGTCTGGGGAGGCCTCGTGGCGGCCGCTGCACTGACTCCATCTTCCCCAGGAAGCCAAGAACACATCACGTAACGGCTCTCTTGAGCCTCAACTTTGGCCTGAGCTTGAATTGAAAATTTTCTCCATGAGGGGAAATGCGCCGTGAGGAGACGAAAGCCACGATCGACATTAGTGGTCCAATCAAGGATATGCCGAAGATATGAGTGACAAAAAACTCGATATCTTCAGCCAAAAGATAGCGCTTTTCCTTGCCTAGCGGTCAAGCAGCTGGAAGCCGCCGGGAGAGGGGAAGTACTGCAGTACTGTACTCCAAGTTCACTAGCTGCCCTGGGACAAGGTCGCCTGCATGGTTAGCATAGTTCGAGATTCACTGACACCACCAGTGTCTAGGTTTATCCAGCACCAATGAAGGACGAGCGAATGGCAAGTAAAGGACAGTCTGGAAGCTTTCTAGCTTAGGAACTAGCTCACGTTTGCCGCCCTCCTCCAAGACTCACGAGGTGGCCGCCTGCAGGTTGCCCTGACCCATGTTGGGGAAAGACAGAAGCGGTTGTCTCTCCAATTTTCACTCTCTGGGCATTCTGAGATTCTGAAGTCCTTAGCGATCTATTGGCATCGCGTCGCCAAGTGGTGTATTGCACTAAAGAAGATCTCGATTGCCGATCACAAACTCTGTATAAGTCTAGATGGGGCTGAAGCCAGACACTTGGTTCACTCTGATAGCACTTGTAAACGGAGACAGCCAGTCATTACTTAATGACTTCCATAAGGTGATTCCCAAAAAGGGACAAGGGCCGCAATGACGACCTCTATGGTTCAAGCGTGGGTGGCGTTGAAGCCAGAGAGGATCATACCCGTACAGGGGTCAGTGCTCCGCGTCCAGAGCGCGCTTATTGACGATGTACGGAGTGCCGTCGAACAATCTCAGAGGGAGGATTGCTCGTATTACTAGGGTACATGCAACTGAACTCCCCTGGAATGCAGGATCCGAACAAGAATCTGACACTGACACAATTGGGTAGTATTTCGAAATAACCTTATCTTGACAAAACAAAATAAACAACTCAATACAATTTGAGCGAGTCAGCAAGGATGTCCATATCAAATATATCGTCAAACAGGCGAATTAGGCGCCACTCAACCGGTTGTCTAGTCTTGGCTGCACGAGCCATCTTCAAGAGTTGAGTTCCAGACCTGACCGGGCCGGTCCAAGACGACACGATTCTTGGCTACGCTTCCTCGCACACGCCGAGAGATTAACAAGAGACCAAGACGGGAACGAGATAAGGGGAGGGTCACACTACTCTTGTGCTACTGTACTCCGAGGTGGGCATGAAAATCCTGTACCCACCACGATACTGTAGCTTGAAGTCGATGCTCCAATAGCTCCATCAGGTAAGCTCTTAGTCTCAAAATAAACTCTTTGGGGCAAAGCAAGATAGGTTAGACTGTCCGCTCTGCACACCATTAACCAACCTTACGAGACTAACAGACTACAAACTACCGTATCGTCTCAACAACTTGCAACGGAGCTGTGGAGATAGAGCATCCTATCCGCTGAGAAGGTTTGATTACTGTGATCTAACTGTCAGTAGATAATTACGCGAACTACCCGTGCCCACTGCCTCATTGCAAGTAGTTGAGAAAATACGGTAGTAGACTAAAGTTGGGAGGCTAGCCCCTTCGCCCATCTCCAAGTTCAGCTCCCCCCGGCTCGCATTACACCTAGCGCCACCAAATCTAGAACGTTGCAGCAGTTCCATAGTCTTGGTATACCGTACAACTATGTCGATAAATCGAGTACAAATACCAAAGCCCTCTCCCTCAATCTTGGGATAGAAGAAACAAGAGCCTCCATCACTCTCAACCCTCACCTTCACCCTCATCTCTCTCTCTCTCTCTCCCATACATCACTTCCTCCACAACACCCCCACCACCAGTAGCAATGGCTTCTACTCCTCCCAATGACTATGGCAAGGAGGCAGTTCTCGATGTTGAAACACGAGATGTCGAGACCGGCGAGGTCAAGGCCGGTGGTCTCAAGCAAGATCTCAAGAACCGACACATGCAAATGATCGCCATTGGTATGACTTCCCCAGCCTACATTTTCCCCAGCTTCCAACTAATTAATGACTTCTAGGCGGTGCTATTGGTGCTGGTCTCTTCGTCGGTTCGGGTGGTGCCCTTCAGAAGGGTGGCCCTGCTGCTCTCCTCATCGGTTACCTCATCATCGGTATCATGCTTCTCTGCACATGCTTGGCTTTGGCTGAGATGGCTGTTCTCTACCCCGTCAACGGTGCTTTCTTTACATACATCTGCCGCTTCGTCGATCCTTCTTGGGGTTTTGCCATGGGTTGGCAATACGCTCTTGCTTGGTTGACTGTGTTGCCTTTCGAACTGATCGCCGCTTCTATCACCATCAAGTTTTGGAATGATAGCATCAACATGGCTGTTTGGGTCACCGTCTTCCTTGTCGTCCTCATGGGTGTCCAGGTCTTTGGTGTTCGCGGTTACGGAGAGGTTGAGTTTGTCCTCTCCATCATCAAGATCTGCGCCTGTGTTGGCTTCATCATCCTCGGTATTGTCATCAACTGTGGTGGTGTTGGCAACCAGGGCTACATCGGTGTCAAGTACTGGCACGACCCTGGTGCTTTCACCAGCTTCAAGGGTTTCTGTGCTGTCTTCGTTGTCGCTGCTTTCTCCTTCGGTGGTACTGAGATGGTCGGTCTGGCTGCTGCTGAGTCTGCCGATCCCCGCAGGTCCATCCCCATGGCTAGCAAGCAGGTCTTCTGGCGAATTGCCATCTTCTACATCCTCAACCTGTTCATCGTCGGTCTTATCCTCCCCGCCAACGACCCTCGCCTCTTGGGTGCCAGCGGTGCCAACACCAAGGCTTCTCCCTTCGTTCTTGCTATCCAGGATGCCGGTATCAAGGTCCTCCCCAGCATCATGAACGCTGTCATCACCGTTGCCGTCCTCTCCGTTGCCAACTCTTGCACCTTCGGTTCCACCCGAACCATCCAGGCTATGGCTGAGCGCAACATGGCCCCTAACTTCTTCAAGTACATCGATTCCGCTGGTCGCCCTCTCTACTGTGTTATTCTCCAGATTGCCTTCGGTCTCCTCGCCTACATCGGTGCTGCTCCTCAGGGCGGTGAGATCTTTGGCTGGCTCCTTGCCCTTACCGGTCTTGGTTTCCTGTTCGTCTGGGGTTCTATCTGCCTTGCTCACATCCGCATGCGCGCTGGTATGAAGGCTCAGGGTGTCAACCTTGGCCTCATCCCCTACAAGACCCCCTTCGGTGTTGCTGGCTCTTACCTCGGTCTCGGCCTCAACATCTTGGCTCTTATCGCTTCTTTCTACAACGCCCTCTACCCTGCCTCTGGTGCCAGCCCCGCCGCCGAGGCCTTCTTCAGCTCCTACCTGGCTTTCTTCACCGTCCTCCTTCTCTACCTCGGCTACAAGATTTCTACCCGCCAGTGGCAAATGTGTGTCCGTCCTTCTGAGATGGATCTGGCAACAGGAGCCGTCTTCCTTGAGGAGGAGGAGCCAAAGGAGCCCTTCCAGTGGTCTCAGGCCCCCAAGCGAATGCTTCGCAGCTTCGTCTAAGTGCTTACGATATACGAGAGGTGGATAAGGTTTTTGGATACCCATTATAACGGAGGAGTCAACGGAACTGTATATATGATGATATAATATTTCAGGTTTTTATACCAGCGAGCGAAGCAGGGCGATTAGCGTTCTTGAGCATATTCTGCGCATAAACAGACAATACTCACATGCAATCTCTTCAACATTTACGAGCACCATGGACGTGACAGTGATTATAATGCGATTCCTATTCCATGCCTAAAACAAAGATAGCTCAGTTCCCGTTGAGTATCCCATTAAGCAATTCTCGGATGCGCATCCCTTTGATGTGTTTGCCCTCTCTCTCGCTCGAAGCAGTCCTGATAGCGATTGGGAAGGATTCACCTGAAGCGGTTCTTTGCGGTAATCCTCACGCTGTGCTATGAGAAGGGTCATTCTTTATTGGCCCTATCTTTTTGTTCTTCTTGCGCTTCGAGATATCTCGGTGCACTATCCGAAGCGCTTTCATCCCATCGATAGATCCCTTGATGAACGTCGATACAACACTCTCATACATGTTTCGAAGTGTTGACATTTCATCGTCTTGGGCTTTGCGTTCTTTCTTGCGCTCGACATGGTAAGCATATCGAAGAAAGTCGATCGTCTGTGGGGAAATTTGGGTGCTTTCTTCGGCAGCCTTACGGATCGATGCGAGTTGAGTCTCGACGTCGCCCAAGTTTTCTGCGCCGCGCATTTCTTCAGGGTTGTCAGTGTCAGGCGTGAAGACAGAGTCTTTGCGCTGAGGGTCATTTGACTCAACGTCCGCCTCTCCATGCGAGTGGGAATCGGACAAGCGACGACGCTTCCTGGGACTTTCCTCGTCAGTGTCATCGCCGGTCTTGCTGCACCAGGGGCGTTTTTCCAGTGTCCTCTGAAGCATGTCTGAGACCTTTGCATTCGTAGAGTCGCGGCTCTCCTGAAGCACGTATTTGTTCTTTTTAAACTCCCCATGTGTCGTGGGACCATGCTCATTGGGCTTCCACTCGTTGATATTGGCATTAGGGAACTTGCTCTGAGCAATAGC
Source organism: Fusarium graminum (assembly GCA_013266165.1). Lineage (NCBI taxonomy): Eukaryota > Fungi > Ascomycota > Sordariomycetes > Hypocreales > Nectriaceae > Fusarium > Fusarium graminum. The sequence goes on from JAAGWP010000354.1 coordinate 44,737, forward strand.
GGCATGTCTGGATTGCAAAAATTCATTCGGAAACAGTACCTTGAGTGCTGTAACCTCTGCCCAATATTCTGGTGCGGCCATATCATCAATTGTCTGGATATCGGCCGTACATACCATGTCGACGATATCCTTCCAAGCACATATTTCTTCTTTAGAAAGATCGCTTCCCCATCTGTTCCAGTGCCTTCTCATCTTAGCAAGGAATTTTTCCTCATCAAGATTTCTCCCAGTACTGCTTGTAAGCCATACATTGAACTTCTGAGAACTCATGATTCAGAACTATGATCTGCTAAATCGACTGGATGATAACGCAAATTTTGGGGTAAGTGATAGGGAAAAAAGGAAAACCCCGACACTGCAGCAGTGATAAAGCTTAGATACTGTGCGTGAATCCTTTATGATCGGTGGCACAAGACCTACTGCAGGGCGTGGCAGTGTTGAGAATATGAGATAGCAGTAGCGGAAATAGAATTAGAATACTTCCACGTGTATGTTGTATGTGTATGTGTATGAGGTGATGGAAGATTGATGGGAAGCAAGGCTGAGGTTTGGAGAAGGAAGGTAGGTGCAACGAAAGCTGTGGGCTTTAGGTTGGTAGAAAGATTTCCCATATATCAGTTTTCTGTCACTGCCCGCGACATGGGCAGTGCCTTTAACAAGGATGCTGAACACAAATAGGTATTCATGGGAACAAACGCGGGTCAAACTCAAGTATCAGAGAACCAACAGCCAGTGAATCCTGAGCCAGTGAATCTATGGTCTTTACTGCCATTCTTCCAGGTTGGATATGAACGTTCAATATGTGGGTAATTTGTATATATCTGGACATGCACTGGGAACACTTCAAGACAAGTTCTCAGGAATAATGAACATCCACTTCAACCAAAAGCAATGCTTCTATTCTTTCCTTTCCTATATACTGCTCTATGAAAATATACTACATCTTCGGAGCAACAGTCAAATACCCTTCAACGACGGCCGTGATCAAACGGTTGGCAATAGCTTGAGCGGGTGGCAATCGCAACTCGCCCTCCTTGTAGCCCTCAGGAGCAGGCTCTCCCAGAGAGCTCGTTCCATATTGAAGAGCCCTACTAGCCTCTTCCATAGTGAACCACTTGGCCACCTCCAACTCCTTATCATTCAGAGTGATCTGCTCTCCGTCGCCAGGAAGCGCCTGAGCAATAGCTCCAATCATCAGACTAGCAGGGTAAGGCCAAGGCTGACTCGAATGAATAACGACCCGTCCAACACGAACTCCGCTCTCTTCCCAAACCTCTCGCCTGACTGACTCCTCGATCGACTCTCCAGGCTCAAGGAAACCAGCAAGTGTGCTGTACCAGTAAGGAGGCCAGCGCTTCTGACGACCGAGAAGAATCTTTGTCCCATCTGCAGAAACGACAGCCGCAATCATAGTGGGATCCGTTCTGGGGAAGCAGATGTTGGATACGCCATGTCGAGTAGGACAGTCTGCTCGAGGCTCGCTGGTCTCGCCACCTTTCTTGTCCGCGGGAGGGCAGACTTGCTTAAAGCCAGCATGAACAGAAAGGTTGGGCTGTCCACAGCCAGCACAGAAGGGACTTCGCGCATTCCAATCAATCATAGACCTTGCCTGGGCGTACAAGGCGGCTGAAAAACGTTAGTTGCGGTAGGCGAGTTTGTTTGGACTTCAACTTACCGGCATCAGGCGATTGGGACATAGCACGAGGGTTCTTATCCACTGATATTCCTTTCTTCTCCTGCTCCGCCAAAAAGCTGGTCGCTCTCTCGGCATATGTTCCCTTAGGGGTGACATCAATGGCGAAGTAAGGATGGCCATGGATATCGCCATGATCGCTAGAAGCAACGATGCCGCTCTCATCCCCCTCCTCCAACATGCCGAGAAAGACAACAAGAGGATTGGTCTTGGCTGAATCGAAGTTTTGAATAGATTCGTCTTCAGTGAGAGCAAAGGGCTCTGATCCAACCAGGGACTCGACATCTTTGAAAGTGAAGTACGCCGGCGTCTTCTTATCGATTGCCAACGGGTTCAGCTCATTGAGAGCGAGGTAGCGAGCTGTGGAAGTCACAGCAGCCTTTCGAAGGAATCCAGTGTCGGCGCGGAGGAAAGAGTAACGGTTGATACGGCCGCCAGCGTAATAATTGACAACCTCTTTTCCGAACCGTCGAGTCAGCATTGAATCGTCGCCTTGAAGAGCTGCGATGATTGGCAGCCCGGGAACAGATGCAGCCATTGACATTTGAATATAATTTGCTTAGAGGCGTTTGGGTTCTGTGTTGTATTTGTAATGTTTTTGAGAGAATTCGAGGCTTGATATTGTATAATATCGAAGAAGACAAATGCCTGAATGCTGGAATCAAAATCGGGGGTTGTCTTTCACTCGATGTTGAGACTTCAAGTAACGTTTTGCTTATGTTATCACTGAAATGCGTTATCGGGCACCAAGAGGCAAGTTTCTCGGTCTGGAGGTACTGGAGTCGGGTTTATGGCCGAGGTACCCGTTGTTTCCCTCTTTGGCTAGCGGTGAGAAGTCGTGGATGACTTTGGACAACAATCGCGGCGAATGCGGCGAATGGAGTTCTGATGAGTCAAGATTCTCTATGATTGGCTTTGGCGAGAAAAGACGCGATAGGATGGATCCATCTAGATAGTACCTATTTCTTTTTGGTGTTGGTGATGATGACCTCATTCATGGAGATTAGATATGATCAGATTGTAGGGTCATCTTGCATTATGAGCCCCTGAATATCGAGCGACCCTTCAATTGGCTGTCTCATGACGACTCTCTCTCACAATTGAATTGGTATTGGCTATTCAATGATCTACAGCTTTTGACCTACTGTAGGCACTGCCGAACTCGGACCCTGAAGTATCCATCCCAGTCCAGTCGATGCCTGGGCCAAAGCCAAGACCAAGCCCAAGTTCAGGGCATCCTAGCGCATTTCCCCCGCAATCCATTCCTATTCCTCTCTTTAAACAGTGACGTCTTTATTAGCTAGGGGGCACGGGACCATTCCTGGAATCCAGTCCTTGGCCAAAAAAAGTCTGTCATCTTCAACCTTTTTGTCTCTCCCCTTGAGTTTTGCCTTGCGTCGCCAGATTGTCACCACAGCCAATTGAAGTATTTTTAGACGAACTGTTTCCTCTCGAGATTGGCGAATGCGATAATATCATTATTGGAATACTTTTCGGCCTCCGAGACGGCATCTGTTACGAACTGGGGTGGGCGCTGCAGTCTATCACATTTCCGCCCAGGGTTCAACCATGACTCCGCCAACTGCGAATCTGAATCTTGATGTCGAGGCTATCTCGGGCATTTGCGGGTATGTCTTGGATCGGATGACTCTTCAATCGCATCAGTGGCTAATAATGCTCCCTTTCAAGTTCCATTTCAATTGCATGCTGGGGTATGTCGATGTGACTGATCTTTGCGTCAAACACCACTAATCGCGAATAGTCGTCGTCTTCTCTCCCCAGATCATTCAAAACTTCCAGCGCAGCAGCGCCGATGCTCTCTCGATTCAATTCATCATTGTCTGGCTTCTCGGCGATGTCTTCAACATTCTAGGCGCCGTCCTTCAGGGCGTCCTACCGACCATGGTACGACTCACGCTTGACTGCCATTGACCTGCTGAGGATGTCCAGTACTAAATCAATTCGTCTTCTAGATCATTCTCGCCATCTACTACACGATAGCCGATATCGTCCTTCTCGGCCAGTGCTTCTACTATCGCGGTTTTACATGGCGCGACGCTCCAACCCCTGCACCCAAGCCAACCACCCCGGCCCCTGGTGAACCCAACGAGCGCACTGGTCTCATCGCTCATGATGACCGACGTGGCTCAGATTGGTCTGGTCTCTCGCCAGCCGTTCCCCATATCGCTGAGGATGCGGCCCCCCGAACACCTACCGTCCTCCAGACCATTGTCTGGAATACTATTATTGTGCTGATGGTCATCGCCGCCGGTGTCCTGGGCTGGTTCCTGGGCCAGAAGGCTTCCTCTGGCGACAAGCACGACGACACGAATGTGGGAGGCGGAGACGACCTCCATTTCAGCCTTTCTGGACAGATCTTTGGGTACCTCTGCACCGTCGCATACATTGCCTCTCGTCTCCCTCAGCTCATCCTGAACTGGAGGCGCAAGACGACCGATGGACTCAGCATGCTATTCTTCCTGTTTGCTTGTCTTGGAAACATTACCTACGTTCTGTCCATCTTTGCTTACGATCCCAAGTGCAGGCACGACGAATGCAGACCGGGTGAAGCTCGTCACATCTACGGCAAATACATCCTCGTCAATCTGAGCTGGTTGGCTGGCAGTCTTGTTACCCTTTTCCTGGACCTGGGTGTCTTTGCTCAATATTTTATGTACAGCAAGCCAGAGACTGCTACAACACCTACCCGCCGACGAATCAACGGTAACGTCGCGGAGGAGGATGAATACGACGACGATGCCAGCATCGACGAGGACAGTTGGGACCAGCGTCCTCTGCTTCAGAGGGGCGATTCTGTCTACCATTCATAATCTACTACATCCTGGATAAGGCTCGCGCCTGAGATGACAGTTTTTTGTTTTGCTCTTAGTTTTCATTTGTTCTCATATCATCCCTGACTGGTTGGGGCGCATATAGGATTGAACGACGGCGGGCGTTTACTGTTGCACGGAAAAGGGAAAAAATAAAAATTAGCATCAGGATTAGATTGCTATCGTTGTGGATTGGATATCTGTCATTTGGAGAGATAAACCGGCATCATAGTCTTGGCCATTGATATATAGAGATAGTGTCAAGTAGTGAAGTTGTAAAAGGTATTTAGCTTGTTCTGTAAATGAAGATTGAGTATTTACTTGATCAATCCGCAAGTTACGGATCAGCCTGCTTCAAGGATGTTCCAATGGATGATTTGGTGGATATCTTGGAACATGAGTGAGATGCGCAAATCCTCCTCATACATGCTTCTTACCTGGCTCCTGTCTGCATGAGTACCTGAGCACGTCAACCAGCTTCATGCTCTGAACACGATGGACGTGATTTTGACAATACAAAAAACCAATTGTCAAGCTGATGATAAATTCACAATGGTGGAAATAGAGAGTACTGTATAGCCACAGCATGTGAATACCACGAGAACATGGCACGCCACCCTAGAGTCAAATTTCATTCACCTCGAGCACATGTGATTTGTGTACATCGATAGATATGTGTACCCTTCGACATGCAATAATTCACGTCTCACTATGTACGTAATCGCATGCAAGTGTTCCCGTGTGTAACTGACAAACTTCACTATGCTGCTGAGTGTCGTCAAATGTGCAGGTGGTTGTGTTGCCCTTGTTGAATGGCAAAATGGATGCCTAAACTCAATCATCACGCTGTTGATATACAAATCTGAATAGAAAGCCGAGGTAATGACTGAGATTTCGAGTCTGGACCCGATATCTCGGTGGTATTGTAGCCAAGAGTCCACGGAGAACGGGACAGGGAAATTTGAACCCCAATATGCAGCATCCAAGACCAACGAAGTCGGATTTGATACTCCACCAAAAAAAACTTGTTATGTAATCCAGCCACCGAGAAAAAAACAACCCTGCAGCAGGCTCGCAGTGCGGTCGGTGCCGACCCACAATTACTCGTCGGACATCAAGTATAAAAATCTTCTCTCCTCCCGTGCTTTTACTTCTTTTTTCTTTTCTCTTTATCATCAGATGGGTAAAAACTTTCACCGTCATGTGAATTTTTTACTTAACGGCGGCTCCGCGCAAGCGGCTTGCTGAGAGCTAGACTCGTCGATGTCTAGTTTTCCGTTCCCGGCCTCCCAAAGCAATGTGATCGCTCTTCCTAATCAGCCATAGACGTCTTCAGAGGTCTTTGACTGTGGGGTGATCTCGACATACCTTATCACGATAGATGTGTTTTAATTTGAACATGGCTCAACACGTAGACTTTGTACCGATCATCAGGGGGCGCTATGGAGATGTCTGATTTTGACTCGATAAACATATGAGATCATGACGCTCAGCGCAATTACTGCGCGCTTTTGCCTTGACCATGCATGGCAGCTTCAATCTGCACAAGAGTATCGATCTCATTAATTGTTTGCCGTCACTTGAGGCAAAGCGAAAGCGGCTCGCTTCATCAATGTTGTTTTATCCAAGCACTGGCGAAATCACTCGCGCGCATGAGTAACAAATAGCGAATGTCAAGACGCCGAATAGAGAGAGGCATGTGGCTTAGCGTATCCATCTCAACTCCATGAAGTTGCATCTACGACACGATCTGAACACGGAGTCATGAGAAAAATATGTGTGGAAATTTCCTTCATATGGAGTTTTGCAACATAATTTCGGGACAGAGCGACAGCGCACTGCTGTGCAGAGGCGACATTGCGTTTGAATACATAACCAACATAATAACATAATTAAATTATTATCACCTGCGTCAAACATCTCGCTTCAATATCTCCATTACCATCGCCTTTGTCGTCATCTTCATCGTAGAGGCTATGACGGCCACCACGTGACAGAACATGGAGGAATCATTCTCAATTCTGGGTGGGTGGAGACCAAAAAATTCTAAACCGCCCGGCGGAAGCCTTCAGGTCGCCCGAGATTCGGACAAGACTTGCGACTCTGTCAACGCCGGATAATCCACCCAAGTTTCCATCTCGCCCGCCTTCGACTCCCGCGCCCCGTCGTTTCGAACCCTCGGTCTACAGTCTTCGCAATGTCTTCACTTTGGAACGCTTTCACTGGCGGCAACAAGCCCGGTCACCAACAACAGCAACAGCAGCAGCAGCAGTCACAGTCACAGCCGCTTCCCACAACACAAGAACCCGCGCATTTCTCTTACGACCCCACGCAAGGCCAGGGCGTCGAGTCCTTCCTCCAGAGCTCTACCTTTGCCGACCCCTCCCAATTACATCCTCTCGCCGGTCTTAACAGAGACACACTCGAATATATCTCCCTCGAGGACTCAGCCTTGTCCGAGCTGCCTGGTGGCCAATCAGTCTTGCCCTCTCGTGGCTTCACGGACGACTTGTGTTACGGCACCGGAATTACATATCTCGCCGGTCTGGGAGTAGGAGGTGCTTGGGGTCTGCAGGAGGGTCTCCGGAGGTCGGCTGGCCAGCCTCCCAAGCTGCGATTGAACGCTGTTCTGAACTCGGTTACCCGACGAGGACCTTTCCTGGGTAACTCGCTCGGTGTTGTTGCTATCATCTACAACTGTATCAACTCTTTGATCGGTACTGTCCGCGGAAAGCACGATGCCGGAAACACTGTCCTTGCTGGTGCGCTGAGTGGTATGCTCTTCAAGAGCACCCGCGGTCTCCGTCCCATGGCCATCTCTGGTGGTATTGTGGCTTCTGTCGCTGGTGCTTGGGCTGTAAGTATAACTGTGATCTTTGGGCTGCTCTCTTGCTAATTTTCGTTCAGATTGCGCGACGATCTTTCTTCCCTATCCCCGAGCCCGTTGCTGCGCATTCTTCTGACGAGCTTACTCTGTAATAACATTATGACATTTCTATTCACCGCTGTCGTCAAATTGGTCGACCAGTTATAATCGCGCCTTGGTGAATCTAGGGCATCAACGAAAAAAAGATGAACGAAGAAAGGCGAACCGAGGATGAAGGATCAAGTCCGGGATGTGATTCTGTTGTATAAGATATGGCGAGACTACAGCGTTTTGGTGGAGTTTGGTAGCATGGCAACGGACATCTCTCCTCCCTTGGGCAAATGTACAATACATCAGGTTCGGTCAGCGAGCATTAGACGAATGTGGTAAGGGGGTGGGCGTCTGGTTGTTTAATGATACAAATGTTTGAATAGTAGCCAATGGAAGTTCATGGCAGTATATTGGCGTATGTTTGCATTGGTTACCTATTACCTAGCATATGTTCACCTACCCAGTGAAGTGCCTTCTGTCACTGGCTGGCACTGGACTGAACGATCATGTCTTGAGTGCCTGCCAACTTCACCATTTGTTTGTTGCATATAACCTCAACTACCATTCCTTCCCGCCATTTCACCCCCACTCATATCCATCCTCACTCACTCACATCGCATCGTCTTCATGGCACGACTCATTTTCCCACAGTATCTCGCGTCATTATGAGTTCTCACGATGAAGAAAACGAACACAACGGCCAAGAACTACTTCAGAACCCTCAACTTGCACAAGTACGGCCACTGTCCTCCAACCAAGAACAGCCTGTTCAACATGTCCAGGCATCTCTTGTACCGAGCACGCCTCTTCCTATTCATCCAGAAAACGTCCTTGACAGCACAACTGCCACATCATCTGGCAGACCATCCAAGCAACCTCCCAAGCAACCTCGCAGACCTCGTACCCATGGACAAGCAAATTCCGACTTGAATCCCAAGAAATTTAGGGACCTCATGGTTCAGTTTCGTCTCGACCACTGGAGGGCGCGAGCCAAAGTTGTATACACTGACGGCCAGGTTGATATGACAGCTCTCTGGAGCCCACAATGGGCCGGCATGGTGTCCGCTGGTGAAGGGATGAACTTGTTCGACGGGTTTGATCGCACATGGTTCATCCCTTTTGACTCAGTAACACCGCTGTCTCCAGACAAGCAGAGCATTGCTGATGGCCTCGAGAAACGCCGCCAAGAACTGCAAGATGCATACATTAGGAAGATTGCCACGGATAAACAGTTTACGTCGAAATTATCAATTCTTCTGGAAGAAGAGGTCCAAGAAACGTGCCGAGATCAATGGGATAAACACTTTCACAACCCAGATGAGGCACCGACGCAGTGGAAGGACGTGCGGGAGACTTACCAGCTTAGTAATTTGGTCGTCATGATAGCTCGCGCTCGACTTGCTAGTGGTAAAGAGCTAATGTACGGCTACCACCAAGTATGCGTCCTTGAAATGGGGATAGACAGCAGAACTACTTACCAGCGTGTTAGTGTGCCAACAAATGTCAACCTCGATGGGTACCTGTCCCGACTGAATAGCTGGTACCCCCCTGACGACAAGCATAGCGAACGTCTCATCAATTCCTTCAAACAAAAGTTTGACTTCATTTTGGAACACGGAGATGAATCTCAAAAACGGACGGCTCAACGCTGGTCCGGGAAGCTGAACAACATGAAGGATGCCCAGGATCCGCGTGGCGAGAGGGTTTTGTGGTGCTTCAAGTTAAGGAGCGTGACCATCGATGTCCAACATCTTAGAAAGAAGCTGGACGGGCCAAGGTCCTGGAAAGAGCTCGATGAGACAACCTACCAAGGGTTCATTGATGGAGTACGCCAAGGTAAAAACCCAGTGTTCGCTCGAGTGAGTATGGCAACTTCCTGGTACCCTCAACCTTTTACTGACGCTCTTGTGATTCAGCCCTAGAAGGTTCATCTTCACTCGTTGTGGCCCAAGATAAATACGATTGAGGAGAAGATTGAAGCAGTGCATGGCGGGCCCGAACTATCGTCAGCACAGCTGGATATTGTAGACGAACTGCTCGCGCGCCGAACCGATGAAGAAAGGGAACAGGCAACAAGGTATAGTGAAGCGCTGAAGATGGCGAAACTGGCGACCCTTGGAGTTGTCCGCTCCAGCATAAGTGATAATGCATGATACCCAGAGGTATGAGCAACGAAGGATGGTGAGAGAGAACATGTTGTTTTGGGAAACAGTGAGTCACGGAATGGGTAAAGGAAATCACTTGCCCGTGGTTGAGTCTCCGCGAAGACGAAACAAGGGATTGCACGGAACTGAAGTCGATAGCACATTTTAGGATGCAAGAGTATAGCAATGCTGTAGTCGTTTGTTCTATTACGAGATGTATATACTGTATGATGACATGTACTGTGACAATGAAGGGTATGAAATGTGAAGTTTATCTGTCGCTGTGAAAGAGATATTAAAGTAATGCCTCAGTGAAAGGTGAGTAACTCGGCTGGTTGATTGGAACTGAGTAAAAAAAGGAAAAATTTGAGGTCCTGCTACCATGGTCTAGGTGTCTATTAGGTCTGGAGGAATGGATGTCCAAGCTGGCGAGCTGCTTTCGCATCCATATCATCTTTTCACCTTCAATATCCAACAAACACTCTTTGCGGAGCAACACCAAAGGGAAGCAAGCAAGCATTCATCTCATTATTCGAATAAAATGTGTCTCCCTTGTTTTCCATGGACCTGGACTAAGTACGAAGATCCTCTAGACCATTTGCACGAGGCTCCAAAACAGTCTGTTTGGGTACATGATGTGCAAGGTTGGGAGTTGCAGAAAGTGGTAAGCATATGATTTCTCTCTGTCAATTTGTCTGTTCTTTTGACTTCAATATTTCGGACTCCTTCTCATGAAGGCCTTGGCATCCTTGAGGAGACGAGGCGTATCGACCTGGATGCTTGTATACACACATCTATCTAGTACCTACCTCTCTCTCTCTCTCTATCTATCTATCTGCCAGTGGTTGCCGGCCGCGAAGAATGGTCACCTTCAAACATATCTATCTAATTCTAAAGACGCAACATAAAACAAGCAACAGAAATACCGTGTTTGAGCTGCATTACCACTTCAAACGGTGTTGATATCTGTTCCTTTGTCCGTGTTTGCTCGATAGCTGCATGTTCTCGAGTTACCCCTGATCATCATCTTTCCCTTCCTCTTCTCTTCCTTTTCTTTTTCCTATCTTCCACGAAGGCATCTCGAAGCCTAGAGCCTCCCTTTTCACGGGCCTCGTGAGTGCAGATCTTGGTGCAATCTCAGCTGCCAGAGTTGCACACCAAAAGAAGGATCATGGCTTCGGCAGGCACCAACGGAATGAAATCTCCCAAGATCCCTCGACGACCCAAGACTCCTGAGTCTCGTCAGGTGCATTTCGGGTCCCAGACTAAGCCCTGTGCTTCTTCATCCTCCTACAGCGAGCGCGTCACTGGCTTCACCACTGCCAATTCACCCAGCGGCGGCTTCTGCAACAACATCAGCGGCGGCACTGCCTCTAAGACTGCTCCTGGAACTGCCACCAGTGCTCCGACTGTAGCAACCATTTCTGCCCCCGAGGAGAAGGTCAATACTCAACCTACGAGCTTCCCTGCGCTAGGCTTAGGCCCTCTGCAGTGGCATACCAGTGCCAACCCGACCCAGAGCCTCAGCCATCAGATACCAGCCAATTTCATCTCGCCTACTGCCCAGCAACAAATCTTTTCTCCCCCTCAGTTTCATCCTGCCCCCTTCATCATCACCGGACCAAACAACACCGCTCAGTCGCCCATCACCTACATCGGAATCGGCCCTCAGCCTCCTGTTGCTAATCATTCAAACATCATGGGCGACTACCAGAACGCTGCACCTCCTACCCAAGGCGCGCATTTCCAGCCGCCTGTGCCTGACACGACCTTTGGTCCTATGCAACACGTTTATGTGCCTCGTTTTGACGGTGGCCTTGCTGGTGTTCAAGTCGGTCATCCTCTTCCCCCTCCTCCTTTTCATTATGTTACTCCTGCCCCATTCTCTATCCCCCCTGCACCCTTGACCACTGTCGCATGCACTACCACCGTAGTGCCAAAGACATTCTACTTGAATGGATATACCTACTATGCAAGTTTGCGTTGCTGCCCTATTCTCATGCTTCAACTCATGTGCGGGGTTGACTGTCAGCTGGTTGACGGTTTCTCTGCGGCATCGTCCTCGTCTCTGTGCGCGCACTTACTTTGCTTTCACGTTCATGACAAAACTCGCATGATTCCTGATAAAGGTTTACTAACAACTTGTATAGCAGCCTGTTGCCGGTAGCATGGCACCCCAGCCTAGTGCCTATGGCAGCTACGTTGTCCAGCAGCAGCCCTACTACGTCCAGCAGCCGACCATGGCCCAACAGCCATTCCTTGTCGCAGGTCAACAGCATCAGCAATTCCTGCCACAGATGCAGCAGATGCAGCAGATGCAGCAGATGCAGCATGTTGCAGGGCTCCCACCGGTCGGTCTGGTAGGTGGGGCTGCTGTGCCCGGCACGGTCCCCGTCTTTGCAGGTAATGTCCCTGGTGGTCAACACGTCCCCGAAGTCTCTGGTATGGGTCGCACTGCTGGCGAAGAGCAGCTTCGTCAGATCCAGTTTGCGCACGCGAACAAGCTCTACGAGCCCCAGGAGTTCAAGCCCGCTGACGATGACCCTTCCCGTTTCTACTATGTTCGTGAAGTTGACGGGAACTGGACCCAGCGCAACCGATTTACCATTGATCACATGGGCGATAGCCGCTGGTATGTGACCGACGAGGGTTGGTTTTACGCCGTTCGACTTCCCAACTAAGCAACACGGCCTGTAAGTACATAAGGCCTTGAGTTATGGACTCAACGCTCCTTCTAGAGCTGACGGACCCTCTCAGACATACCAAGAAACGCAAGAATGTTTGATGCGAAATCGTTCGACTTAAATTGTGAGACGTGGGATACATCGTGGAAGTACACTTCTAATACTTTCTAGTTGAGTTTCGTCCCGATCCAAGAACTCGGTTGATTCCTTCGCAATGTCTTTCACGTAAGTAGCCTTGATGCAGCATGAAGATAAAATCTGACTCTGGCCAAGGAAGATTGCCCGTATCAATCCATAGCTCGACTGATCGAGCTCCTGAAGGAGCTTATGCTTAATGTTACGACCAACGGATCAATGGTCAATGGGTCCTAAGGGAAAATAATATGGAATCGTGGATCGTTTATGAGGTTGCGAACTGAAGCAGTACCTCCCTGGGCGATACATGGATATGGACATGGAAATTGCTTCACATCGCCCATCGGATATAAGTTGCTGCTGAGATTAATTTGAATTGGTAAAAAGATCGTCTCATCATGATTATATGTGAGAAGGAAAATTGCCTTCACGTGTCGTTGACTTGAACCGGCTTAGAAGATGTTCATGTGGGGTAACAAGGTTTGTCTGTTATGTGCATCCTCGGTAATTGCATCATCCACCTCAGGCTATCAGATCATTCCTTATCAATTACAGGCCATACACATCTCATATTCAAGCTTCAAGCATTCTGACGTGGGGAGACAACTATATAACCCGAAGTAATTCCCTCTCAAACGAAGATCAGAAACACAGCGCCAGCTCCCATTCAATTGCTACGTCTTATATTTCGCACAGAATCTGCAACAATGCTTCTCATCGGCCTCACGGGCTCAATTGCCACAGGAAAGACGACAGTATCGTCATTGCTCTCTTCAAGTCCTTACAACCTGCCAATCATAGATGCAGATATTCTAGCACGCAAGGTTGTGGAGCCTGGAACCCGTGGATACAATGCGATATTGAAGCATTTTGGACCCACGACACCTAATCTCCTCGTGGAGGCGTCGGAGAGCATGCCAGAGGATGGACCCAATGGTCAAGGCAGACCGCTGAACAGACCAGTCTTGGGAAGACGTGTGTTTGGCGATACCGAGGAGCGAAGGAAAGATCGGGCAGTATTGAATGGAATCGTGCACCCGGCCGTGCGGTGGGAGATGTTCAAGTCGGTAGTTGGATACTACTTTCGTGGTCACTGGGCTGTGGTTCTCGACATCCCTCTACTGTTTGAGAGCGGCCTTGATCGCCTCTGTGGTGTCGCGGCGGTAGTTGCCGTCCGCGATCCAGCAGTTCAGATGCAACGTCTGCGAGCGCGTGATCCTCACCTCAGTGAAGAAGATGCCGAGAACCGAGTGCGCAGCCAGACGGATGTACGGGAAAAGGCACGGCGATGCGAGGAGCGAGGAGAAGGGAAAGGAATCGTGCTATGGAACGACGGGTCGCGCGATGAGTTGAAGGGGCAGCTAGACAGTGCCATAAGAGGTCTGAAGAAGGCCAGCCCTGACTGGTGGACATGGCTATTGCTTGGATGTCCACCCCTGGCGGTTGCAGTTGCAACATGGAGATTTTGGGAGAACCTTATTATTAACGAGAGGTGGGAGGAAACGAAATTGAATGCTAAGCTATAAATATGTTTGTAATGGGTTTGCCTACATTTACCCAAAACGAGGTACCAAAGGTATTCACACCTCAGGTGTGGTGGGAGGAAAGAAACAAACAGGGAAGGAGCCTTAAGCAGGCCATACCCAGCATCGCTCTTGAACATTTAGAACCACTACAATTTCTTTCACCTCGAGACGGCTACAGCCTCGTGCCTACCTACACACGCATTGAAAGATAATAACATTCACTCATCTCAGCTTCACACTTCTTGGAGGTGTACGGCCACTGTTGATTTCATCGCCCCATCTTGACAGCTGCCAGCAGTTGCCATCTGCAAGCCGCCAACATTCGCCCCAACCGCCAAGGCAACCTCCTGGTTCCACCACCCAAACAAACACCCCTTCTACCTCAATCCTATTTTCTTTGACTCTATAAACAGAAATATTTCCTTCTTGATGATCTGTTTGGTACGCCGCGTTTATTTGGATCGATGACAAACCGCAAGATGAAAGGCCCCTCGCACTTTTGCGAATGGGTAGTTGGAACAACAATTGAGTCAGCTCTTGGCCCTATCCCCAAGAACAAACCCCCTAAGAAACGAGGTGTCGTGCGCGTCGAAGTCACCACTGACGATGAATCTGAGGAGGACACCGTCAAGATCACCTATCCACGCACCGGACGTACCAACACACCACTCCCAGCTGCCCCTGAAGCCACGACCGTGATCAAGAAGGTCCGCTTTGAGGATGGCCCCATCAAGTCTGCTTTGAAACAGACCGTCATCACAACTCCTGTTGATTCTTCTGATGAGACATCCGACTCTGCCCCAGAGACAGAATCAGACTCAAGTCAGTCGGAAACCACATCGAGCTCTAATGCTACTGATTCTGACGCAGAGAGCTCAGAAGATTCTTCAAAGTCCAAGAGAAAGAGAAAGAAGAAGCAGAAACAGAAGCATGTTGAGGCCGAGGCCGATACTGAGAGTGACTGGGACTCGGATCCGGATCCAACTTGTAAGTGTCGACGATGTATTAAGGGTCGACGGATATTGAGGAGGATAGGCAAGAAGAATAGCAATAAAATCACCCTCCCTAGCCCTGAAACATCCGAGTCCGAAGAGGAAGAGTTCCCCAAGCCCAAGAAGCAGTCGGGTAAGAGTAAGAAGAAAGGCGCAAAGAAGGAGCCGGAGCCTGAGTCAGAAACTTCCGATTCCGCCAAAGGCACCTCTGAGTCAGAACAAGAAGCAACACCACCACCACCCAAGAAACAGCAGCGAGCGGACAAGCAACAGCCCAAAAAGCAAGGCAAGCAGAAGGGCAAGAAGAACCAGCAGCAAGCCGTCTCTGAGCCGGAAACGTCTGAATCGGAGCCTGAGCCTCCTCAGAACAAGAAGCAACAGAAAAAGAACGGTAAAAAAGGGGCGGAGAAAGCAGACGAAGAGAAATCTACAGAAGGCAAACCCGCGGAAGTTGAAGGCGAAACTTCGGAATCAGCTAAGGAAACAGAAGATGAAGCCGAGCCAGAAAAGAGCCCCAAGCAGCAGAACAAAGGCAAACAGAAAATTAATAACAAGAAGCAGAATACCAAACAAACAGGCAAAGGAGACAAGCAATCAACCGAAGAGAATCAAAAGGCTGAGGAAGAATCCAATAAAGAGCAGGATGTTGCCGAGGTGCCAGCGGCTCAAGAAGAGGCCCCTGCAACTTCCAAGGAACCAGACCAAGGCAAGTTCAAGAACACGAGAGGAAAGGAAAGGCCAAAGCCTGAGTGCAAGGACGGAGTCAAGAAGGGCAATTATCCCGAAGGACTACCGGTTCCTCACATGCGTCGTCCGCAACTTATTGAGCCTATTCGGGCTCAAGTCGTTCAAACGGAACGCGTGATCGAAACACCCGAAGATCCAGCACCCAATGCTTACTATGATCCAGAACACAACGTCATGAGAGTCTATCACGGCCCTGTCTATGGTAATCACCAGAGCAATGCACTTTACCCCGATCGGAATGCTTTCACCCGGCCCCTGCCCATGGGGCAGCCTCATCCAATGCAGAACCCTTTCTACTATGGGTTCAACAACCCACAGCAGTATCCAGACTACCCACAAATGCCGCCGTACCATCAGAACTATGCGGGCGTTCCACCCCCCGAGGCATACTCCCATGTTCCTATAACCCAAGGAATGCCTCATCATCTTCCTTGGTATGCTACCGGTGTTCCCCCAGGCTTCTACCCACCCAAAGACCATCGCGAAAAAGCGCACTATGGCAATACTAGAACCTCCAGTAAGGAGAAGGCCAAAAGTAGTCCGAACAATGTTGGGCCGCCAGCAAGTCTTACTGTAAGTATTTATTAACGATACGGGACAAAAATGTACGTAACTCATGAATTTATAAACTCAGGGTGAAAATAATCCTTATCTTCCCAAGAGAAACAAATCTCAATTCAACGCCTGGGGAGGCAGCCATCGTTCTGTGTCCAAGGAGAACTCGCAACCTCCCGGCTCTGTTAAAGCTGACTCAAACGGCTGGAACGACAACAATAACAGCAAGAACAATAATGATGGAGGGAATAGTTGGAATTCTGTAGCAGGCGACAACAATGGGCAGAACGATCAGCAAGGTTGGGATGCAGGTGGGCAAGACAATAACGGCAACAACAACAACCAGAATGGTGGCGACTGGGGTGCAAACGACAACCAACCAGGTAATGATTGGAACAATTCGGCACCTGAGACAAATCAGGATGACACCTGGGCACCTGTTGCACGAGTCGACACGCAGCAAGACCAGAACACCGGCTGGGGCTCTGGTTCAAACAAGAGCAATGAGACTGTCCGCAAAGCTGGCGATCATTGGGGCCCAGACACGTTCCCAGGGGCTAGTGGTAGCTGGGACGAGCAGCCGAAGGATGCAGTGAGCAGCGTGGGGCAAGGCGCAGACAACAACGTGGGTGTCTGGGATACCGACAACGCAAACGGAACCGAGCAACCTTCCTCTTCGCAAGGAGAGAATGGCCCTGACAATGTCATGCCCGGTACTTGGGTTGAAACTCCGGCAGTCACCGCGGGTCCAAGCTGGGGAGATCCTACTGCAGCACAAGACACGAACGGACAGGCATCGACCTGGTAGCAGTTGAAAAATTGATGCAGTATAAGGAAAATATCTAGTTTAGCCAAGGGGTATGGTATCCGCAAAATCACTGTACTGCTAGATGCTATGACCAAAATTGCCTCCCAATACAATATTCAAACCACAATAAACACCTGTGTGACTTTTGTCTTGTAACATTTGTTGCGTTATGATGCCACGATGCAAACCAAGCCATACCGCCCTAACTATCGTCGAGTCGTAATCGTCCTGTTCGTGTCAGAAGTGGAATAATATCAACTTCGCGAACCGTCTCGTTTTTCGTACAGTAACTGCACAATGAAGCAGAAAATCAAGAGAAGGATTTGCAGAACCACGCCGAGCGAAAGATAGTAAGGCAGGCATTGTCAATCAGAGGATTGTGCAGCCGGGATAGGACCTGGGCGGCCGTCAATAAGTGCTGACCTGAACGGAAGACGTCGTTTTAGCCTGTGAGACAGATGACGACGGTGGACCAAGGCTCAACGCAAGAGTAGGATAAGAAATTCAGGGGCGACAAGGAAACAAAAACAGAGGAAAACTAAAGATATGGCAGAATCTCACTCACCATCGAGATGTTTCCCATTCCACAATCCAGGTGCAACAAATCTTGAGGCGTTCGCGTACGCTGGATGTACCCAAAAGTCGATATTTCTCAATGTCCTTCACGGGTAACATGCTGGCAAACCACCAGGGGAAGATAGCAGCATCATCGGGACATTCGCCATAAATGGTTAGCATGCGCTCCGCTAACCATGGCACGCTTTGTTCCTGCATGCGATTGACGAAGCCATAGGCATACTCCATCAAACTTTGCGTTGACATCGAGTCGACATCCGCTACTGACGTTGGTATATGTGGACTTGAGGAACCGGAACGCGGCAATGGCGGCGATGATGTTGGGTCTGTAGATTCTTTTGCATTTTCCATGGCTGGGATAGGGTCTTGTTGTGATTCAGTTTCAATAGGGGTCGCTTCAGCCGCTTCGGCAGCTTCCTCATCTTCAAGACTGATATCGTCAATCCTTTCGGTTTTACCTACCATATAACCATCAAGAAACCCGTGTCTAAGGACGCGAAATCGTGAAACACCAACAGTTTCTATTAGGCTTCGGCCATCGGGATAGAATTGACAATTGACAATACGGAGAAGTGTCCCTAATTCATGGAAGTCAGAGTCTCCAGGATATTGTCGTCGTTTCGGTATTACCATTCCGAAGGTTTTGTCCTTCTCTAGGGCTCTTCGAATCATGAGTTTGTATCTTGGTTCGAAGATATGCAGGAATGTAGGCATATGGGGGAAGGACAATGTGCAGACAAATAGCGCCGTATCGTAATCTTGCATTTGAGCTTCACGCTCAGCTTCCAACGCTTCTTTTCGTGCGTTGACTTCCTCCAGCCAAAACGTTTCGATGATACGCTTGATAGTCTGATTGGACGGAGATGAGTTTTGGTTGAGTAGCGGGCTGATGTCTAATCGACGACGGCATATGGGGCACAGTGGTGAATGGTCCAGAATGCGATGTAGACAAGATCGACAGAAGGTGTGCCCGCAAAAGGTTGTCAAGGGATCATAAAAAAGTTGATAGCAGACCTGGCAGTCCATCTCGGCGCGGGTAGCGTCTTGTGCTTTTCGAACGAGTCCCGTATCATCAGGGTCGACATCTAGTGGTGGTGATGATGCCCCCGACATAATTTCATCGTAGCAGAGATCAGCCTCATAAGAGAGATCACCCTCTTCTGCCAAATAGTACGTCGCTATAACCTTTCCACCCGGAATTACCTTAGAGTACGCGTCATCGTTAGTCCTCATGGCTGTAATACCAGCTGCAGCCCACGGATCTTGCAGTACGACTCTGGTAGCCATTTCAGTAACGGATGGCTGGTTCTTGAACAGCTCAATCTCTTCCCTGATGTGCTGAGCCGTTTTGTTAAGTACCACATCGACCGCACAATCGCCAAGAGTATGTTCTTTTCCACAATCCTCAAAGGGACATCGAAAACCACGAAGTCGATTAGGAATGGCGGGGTATGTTATGTTGGTGCGTAAATGGGTGTCTGGTAGACACCGATGGCACATGCTTTTACCACATGGGAGACTGATGGGCTCGTTCAAAGGCAATGAGCAAATCCGACATTGGAAGAGGCGGACGAAATCGCGCGGCGCAACATCTCGATGACGTGAACTGTCGGCGGGGGGGGATTGCGACTGTGTAATTTGTGCTGGCTGCCGACTCGGGTCCAGAGTTTCGCAAGGAGAATCGTTTGGCGGTTCGGGAGTGCGCGACTCCTCAACACCAAGACCAGAGGCGGGACCAGTCGCAGGATATTGCGACGTGCCGTTTGAGGACATGAATGTCTATAGATGACGCACAGATTGTAGAGCGAAAGAAATGATCCAAGAAGGAGGTTATAAAGGTGTGTTCGTCGAGTTCGTTACTCTTCGTTCAGCAGTATCGGGCGTCGAAACTCTCTAATAAGGTGCGAGCCTCTGTGATGTAAGATTTTTGATAGGAGAACGCAATATAATATGTTGCTTCGATGTGAAATGCTATAAATGCTGAAATAGTCAAAACCCTATGCGCTGCCTCGACCGTTATGAGGAAGGCTATGCCGACAGTGTCGTTGACTTTGTTGCTGAAGACAAGTGATGAAAGTTTCTTGGCGTAACCGTTGGTATCCTGTCAAGCGCATGCATGTGGTTGTAGGATTGTCCAGATGACGAGGACAAGTTGGATGCAAGATAGACATGGATTCTGTAAAGATGTGAGATTACAAAGATCTTATCGCGTGTAGTGAGTGAAGCATTTCGACAAAAGTAAAGTAAGAATAGATGTTGTACAGGTAGAAGATCAATATCGGCGTTGGTGATGGTATTGGTGGGGGTTGTTATGATGAAGTAGTAGTACCCGTGCCTCTAAGGCGGGAAGATGTCATAGGTTTAATATGAGAATCAGTTAAAACGGCTGCCGAAGTCGTGTCCACTTGTGTTCTGACAGGGATTTAGGGGAGACGGATTGAACTCCGGGGGGGTTTTAGGGCCTTCAAATATGTACGAAGGGGGACGGATGATTAAGTTAAGTTCAAGGGCCTAGGAGGGGGGGCTTCTGTATAAGAAGGAAAAGAAAAAGTGACGGCGTCTTCTGTCTCAAGCGGAGAACAGAGTGCGGAACGACTAGCGAAGGAGGAGAGAGTAGGCGAGGCGTGTTGAAGATGAGGTGCAGCAAGGATATAGAGATCGTCATACACCTAGGGCGACTTACCAATCCGGGACAGCTGTGTAGTGTTTGCCGGCACGCGAATCGTGGAAGCGAGGCGAAAGAGTAGGAGTCAGGATAGGTAAGAAAGAAGAATAGAGGTAGGAGAGGGGGTGTAGATAAAGGATAAGTGGTAGTAAGAAAGACACGCGATATTCCGAATGGGGAGACGAGGCAACGTGTATCGGCGTTGATAGTAAAGGTGAAGGAAGGAACGGGAAAGAAAGAGAAAAAAAGTCAAAGGCGTCACAGTTTCCGGCAACGATACAAAAATAATAGAAGGAGACACCTCATGGGAGAGGCAAGACCCAAAGACCAGGGGTGTGGGTAGTTGCTTACCTACTTTACGCAGTGCAGTCAGTGATTACTTGCAAGCAATACAGAACAATCAATCCATCAAGTATGGAAGTCAAGTCAGGTAGGGAACTACTTATTCCGTGCTTTTGCGACAGAAGAATACCGTAGTAGGTAGTAGGTAGTAGTAGTAGTTGGCAGGCAGGCAGGCAGGCAGGCAGTTAGTTACAGTACTATACCTAGTCCCTGACAGGTACCGAATACATCAACTACTTTGACAACCGGGAAATGTTGTAGATTTTCCTACTTTAGTCCAAGAGGGAGGGTCCCCTAGTCTGATCTGGTCTGGCCCGAGTTGATGGACCCTGCGTATCACGATTCTCAAACGCCTCCTCCACTTGTTAGGTAAGTTACTTTGTCATGGAATATCGCGGTTTGCAATGTGGCGGCCATGACTTGCAAACAGGTCAAGACCTATTCCGATGATCAATCAGCAGTACCATATCATAGTTACTGCACCAAAATTATCTTGCACGGCATGTATCACGGGGACGCGGGCACCGTCTTACAAGCAAAAAAACGGATGACGATGGCAGGCCAGGATCTTGGACTCATGACGTCGGATCAAAAGCCTGGGCCCTCTTGTACCGATACTGTGTTTTCTCAACGGTCAAGCCGTGAAGGCGCAGACAATAAACTTCCTTTGCCCGTTGCGGAGTGCTGGTGCAGTAGCAGCCGACGGGCAAAACCCCTCACCCGGGACTGGGACTACTAGGACTGTAACTGGAGGATGACCCTGTTGCGAGGGCTGCTTTTACCGAGAGAGCTGTCTGTCAGGTGAACCTAAAAAAGAAACATGGGGCGCCACATCCCAATCCAACTCTATCAAAGATCAAGATCCAAGATTCAAGATTCAAGATTCAAGATCTGACAATAAGATTCGAAAACTGCACTTGTTGGGGCTGAAGCCGGGAAGCCCTTGAAGCAGCGGAGCGGGAACTTTCCTCTCATAAGGCACGACGCAAGGTTGAATGCCGCCCTCAGAAGTGGAAGCATGACCAATGACTGTAGAGACCAGCATTGCAGATCACGATGTAGAAACCAGGAAACCAGAAAACCACAAGGGGGAAAAAAAAGAGACAAGGGTCCTCAAGTACGGAGTAGACGGTACTCGATCAAGACCTTTGGACTCTTGACTCTCGTCTCTCGGCGGCAGGGACCTTAGTTTTGCATATCTCCCATCCCACGCACGCCGATCTTTTGATCCAAGAGTTGTGTGATCATTCTCCTCTTTTTTTGGTTTGGATTTGGGCTTTCAAATCGGAAATCCGGGTGCAGAATGAAGGGGTCTCGGTTTGCTGTTGGAAAAGAAAAAAGGGGTTCAAAGATGGAGAAAGAGCGAGATTTGGGTGATGGCGCAGTGATTTCAACGATCGGAACGGCACTCAAGGTGCAACGGCCATCGGCGGAATCAACTGGCGCATCGACGCTACTTAATATAGTTGAGAAGGAATTGGGATCGAAAAGAAACGGGTTGGCAGCATCCGAGACAAAATGCACTAGCATGTGTAAGTGAGCCTGTACATGAGTCGCCATTGGGTGAGGTTCAGGGCCTGCTAGCGAACACGGCCATGACAGCCCGGGCTGGCGTATGAGCAGTAAGAGCTAAGCTTCCAGGATCTAGGGTCTTGGATTCAAGGGCCGGAGGCTCGAGGCTCGAGGCTCAAGGCACAAAGAGACAGAGAGCCAGAGTCGTGGGCGTCATATGAGCACGGGGAGTGGTTCTCGTCACGGCAACAGCAGGGATTAGATCCATGATGACAGTCATGATGCCTATGATATTGGCAATCTTACAGTTTATACTTTGTTGATATGTTGAGCAATGCTAAATCATTCCGTTATTTGTCTGCCATCAAGATGCGAAGTGGTATCAATTCCTAATGCAATATCTCATCCACTGCACTAACAAACACTCAGTGTAAATGCAATTGCAGTTGATCACACGTGTTGCACGCGCAGTCTGTATTAGGTAGTCTAGCTGCACAAGATCTAATCTACGCATCATCATTATCCCACGCCTTGCCCGCATCACCCAATGGTCTGTAACATGTGGCGGTCCGGATCGAGATGCGTCTAATGCAATCCAAACAACTCTTTCTTTGTTCAGCCTTTCACCTTCCAGGCATTTCCACCACAGTTCATGCCCTGCAACACCGGGCTGCAAAGAGCTGTATGCATGTGCCGATACTGTACCGTACCGCAGGATGCGCATAAGGCAGAGAAGAAAGAATGTGATGTATATTGAAGCATGGCACGTGGTTCCAGAAACTCCCACGTACATGTGTGATTCTGTTTGGCCGTTAGCCGCCAAATATTGTCATGACTCCCATTGTCTGGACCCGTCCCTCGGAATGGCCTCCGCTCCGTCATTGAGGTTCGTGGGGACCTGTACCCTACCCCAAGACCCTGAAGATGACGCCTACTAGAGGTGATTATGTAGGTGTTTGTCGATTCAATAATCCATATACACATACGCCCCTTGACAGCGGTGCACTACGTACTTCAGCTCGGCTTTGCTAATGTTCTAAAGATTCTAGACCAATTCCGACTGTCCCGCTGTCAGGCCATTGTTAAAAGACCCCTGGGCGAAAAAAGAGATGGATGACGGGACGAATTTGAACCCGAACTTGTTGACCTAATCACAGAAGCTTTCAGGAAGAATCTCGCTTAGTCAAATCGGAGCCTGGTTTCTCAATCATCACGATCCATCATACACAAAAACAGGCGCCAAGAGGGGTAGTTTACCACATGAGCATTTCCAAGTCCTGGATCTCTCTATCCAATAACCAAGAGCCCCGTTTCCAGACAAGCTCAAGCTCCAGGACCCTGAACTCAAACTCCTCCCCACACGGAGCTCCCAAATCTGATCTGATCTGGCCCTCTTGAATCTGTTTTTACTCTTTAACGCCTCGTCTCATTCACGACAGCTACGGTAAATCATCATGTGCGTACAGAGACACTTACCCTGTTGTACAGTACCTTGTGCATAAGGTACCAGAGGTAGTAGCTTGCGTTAGTAGATTCCCCACTGGCGATACCTTCCTTCGACGTTTCTAAACCCGATTGAATAAAAATGTCCATAGACGTATCTACCCACCCTTTTCTTAAAGTCCCTCCAAATTGATGATTATCCAGAATCATCCTCTTGGTCATTGAAAAACCCAACACCGTCAATTGCCTGTCATAAACTTCAGCCCTAGTCTAGGGTGGCAGGCAGTTTTCTGACGAGATAAACGACTCCAAGAAAGCCACAAGCATCCACTGGCGTACTGGGTACGGTTAGGAGGAAACGGGGTTTTAGGGGTTTGTTTTGTGTAGATAATAAACAGAGTCAATTGGACAAGGGGCAGCTGAAGCGGCGGGGAAACTGCTTTTTCTGACGTTGTTACTACGTTTTGTTTTCTCTTTTGCTTTCCGCCTTTTACTTTATATTGATTCTGCTCTCTTCTTAGCTTTCCGCTCCTCCGCCTTTGATCAAAATATCAACCAGTCTTACTTGTTTATACTGTCCATCATGACTGCCGCCTCCGACTCAGAGGTCCCCAACTCGGCGCGACGTGAAGAAATAACCGGTCGCCTTGCCGACCTCGTCTCGGCCATTGAATCTCATCCCCAATGGACTCCTCCCAATGTTGATCGTGGCCTCTTTCACGTCTGGGATTTTGTCAAGAGATCTCACTATATAATGACCGAGCTGGATAACATTGAGGCTGGCCGACCTGTCCAGCATCCGGATCAGATTCCCAAGAACAATGGTGGTAAGAACCTACAAACCACAGCAATTGTTCCTAGCAAAAGAGCATACATTTAACTTGAACTGACACTATTTTCTCTTTTCCATTTACAATAGTCAAGTCGGGCCCTGAAGCTGCCGCTGCTTCTTTTATGGACGTTTGCACCCGGTCAATCACCATTAATGAGATGATCCAGGATCCTCGCAAGATGGTCATGCTCGGTCTGTCTAGCTTCGACCTTGGCACTGAGATCAAACAGCGATCAGCACTCGTTAAGGATGCTCTTTTTACCAAGGAATAATAAATATGGACTTGACTTGATACACAAATGACGTTGAACCGAGCTTGCTTGCGTCACGCGACGATCTTCGGGCCCTACAGGGTTGGACGATGCAGATGCAACAACGAGCGGTCACCTTGAGTGTGCGGATGAGAAAGGTAAAATACAATAAACAAATGAATAGAAAAAGCAAAAAGGAGGAGGCAATCTGAGTGACGAAGAACGAACTGCAGCTTGACCGGATCGATACAACTTGTACTTATTGGTACAGGATGGCTAGGGCTCAACAAGTTGGAACACCACACGACGTATTAGTAGCAATATATTGTGACAGCAGATTCGTGACTTTCGTGTCGAGATTCGAGCCGGAAAACGATCTGGCTTCAACAATTGGTTCAGGCCCAAGCTAAAAAAGCAACAGGTCTATCATCATAATCAGACCACCATATCTGAACTCCCTTATAACGTATCTGCCCTCGTAGCATGTTATATACATTTATACCCAGTCTTGACAACTATTGAAACGCCTATTCGCAGCAAACAATTACAAGCCTAAGCGTGGTTCCCATGACTGACACGCAAAACCCGTTAAAAACTACCGACATATCATGCTCTAGATCGCGCATGCACATTTTAACTGACCATACATCAAGCAGACTATTCGTCGCTGCTATCACCTCACTCCAGCCCAACGGCCCTTTGCGGTCGCGGATGGGCCAAGAGTAAGTCGACGGCCAATGTTACCGAAGCAGACGCAGCTGCAGAAAAGCACGCTGAGCATCCACATGCCTGTCTCGAGCGTATCCTGCCGCGCAAGCCCGCCGAGGATGGGCATCTCGCCTTCAGATGCCATGGTGCCATTCACCAAATGTCTGAATGGCGCATGGGCAGGTGATGGCATAATATCTGGGCTGACGCCGAGAAGGAGAATCGACCCGGTTAAGCCGACCGCAGCTGACAGTAGGAAACCTGGCTTGGAACGGTCGATAAGCCACCATAGGAGAGGATTAACCAGCGCTAAGGTTAGCGATACCTGGAGGGTGGAAGCCCAAGCCACTTTGCGCTGCAGATTGTTAGTCACTTGTCAAGAGGTTCATTGTTGGCTGAACTTACAATGGCAAAGACAATTCCAACAAAGGCACCGATAGCCCGGATAGCAAGCGCCCAATCAGTGCTAGGATCATCGTCTTGAGCTGGAGAAACGTTGTGTTCCACCACAGCCTCATCACTCTTCTCGCCAAATGAATCCTCCCAGACCCTGTCAAACCAGGGGAATAGCGCGCCCAGTGCTACACCAGCAATACCCCAAAATGACAGGTGCACCCAGTTATACGCAGCACCTGACGATGGGTAATCTGACTCGTCATGGAAACGTGAGGTAACCAGCACGCCGTAGCCCACCCCGAGAACAAAAAGCAAAAGACCTCGAAGTACCAACGCGCCAGCAGACGGGGAAGCCTTTAAAGGCACCGGGGGTTCGTGGGAGCGAATTGAAGATCGGCGACGGATGTGATGCGACCGGTCCTTCAAGAAATCGAACGTAGCGTCGTCGATGCTGGGCCTCTGTATGGGCGTCTGAGCACCTGTACCCCAAGGTGTGTCAAGGTCATCGTAGACACGGTCGCGAGAAGAGGACGCGGTTGGGGAGTAAATGCCGAAAAGTGTTGAGGAAGTCAGGTTCTTGAATGACTGCGGCCTGCTCAGGTTTGCAGGCTCGGGAGTTCGTTGGAGGAAGCGCGCAATCTGAGGATCTTGGACTGGAATGGGCGTCGGGGGCGACGAGTTCTCGCTTGGGGGTGTTGGAGTCGTCAGGCTGAGGTCGAACGGTCGTCGAGGGACGGGACGAATAAGGGGAGGGCCGTTGTCGGCCATTTCAACTCGTTATTGTTTGTAGCTGGAACTAACCAAGATATTAGAAACTGGTGGTAGAATGCAAGTTTATAAGTAAGGTTCTTTCCAAGCTGTAGGCTCAGCTTACTCCAGCTGAACCCGCAAGTCTCGGAATCGGGCAATGCAGTGTCACTCACAGCCTCGAACAGTCTTGGTTTGGAAGCAATTTCTGTGATGCAGCCTCCAAAGATAGATTTTTGTCGAGGACAAGGAGATTTGACGTTTGGGAATCCCAGTCTCTGCAACCCTGGTATGTCACTTTGACTACTCGAGCTAATGAGCACCGAGCGTCCGGTGAAGCTAACTGAACCGGGCCGTCCGGAGCAAAGCAGATGCAATTGAGGATAAACGGAAAGTACCAACAGCAATTGGCAACCTATGAAAGGTTCTAGAGGTGAGAAGCTGGCAGAATTGGGCTTGGGATATATAAAGTCGAGCTAGACCCGGTGGAAAAAAGGCTTGAGAAGAGGAAGAGACGGGTACGTAGGAGAAAAAGTAAATAAAAAAAAGAGGGGGATTTAGTATCAAGCCTTGAAAGCCAAAAACAACAAATGGCATGTAATAGAGAGGTAATGGGAGGAGAAAAGAAGTAGGCGGCGCATGAACTAGGTAATAAACGATGTCCCCGTTCAACAGACCTCGTTCTTTTCCTTCTTCACATGCTCACAAGACCAAGCAAGACAACTACGGGCCCCAGGAATTACGTAGATGTGCCCCGTTCACCTGCAGTTACAGTTTCTGAGTTTGGGCCCCTGGTCCATGACTGTCCCCCGCTCGAACACTATATGCCACTACGGAGGACATGTTGAGCTCTCAAGACACGACGTAGAGGTAGTATTGCTAAGAGACGGCATGCATTTGGAACTAATGCCCAATTAACACTCAATTACAAGCCGTTCTCCTCAAATACACTTGCAGTTGCTTGCCCTGACCATGTACGCTCTTCACTGATCATCCCTACATGCATCCAATCCCGTCCTTTACCCCACATTCGAACGCCGCAAGCTTGAATTCGAGAGCCCGTAATTGGTCAGACTAAACATCATCCATGGCCATTCTTCTGCTTTTGACTTGCAGTTTACGACCCCTCGTGATACAATTGATCAGCGATGGATCCCCTGGCCTTGGACTCCCGCTGCACTGTATCTGCTGCAACCCCAACAAAACCAGTCGAGGCCCTCTGTGCAACGTGCTTTTCTCTCGGGATATGTGCACAAAACACGACTGCAGCTGTAGTCTCTGGTAGTCTCTGACCGGTTCGGTTTTGGCTGCAAACTTACCGATCCGTAAAGTACCTTAGCTGGGCCAGTGGCGAATCGAGCGACGTGCTTTGATTTACATGTGATTCTGGGCGCATAAACAACTGACACTGACACTTGCCAGAGTCACCATACCATCATGATCAAATTCTCACTTACATTAGTTTATTGTTTATCGAGAATATACAAGCAACCAAACAGCCAAACAGCCAATCAATAAACCACAGTAATTCTTTTTGTTCTCTCCTTTACTCTTCGTCGCTATCGCTCTCCTCCTCCTCATCGTCAAGCTCATCCTCGCTGTCCTCAACTCCCTCTGGCCGGGGTATCATCATAAACGCCGTCATGCATGTGATTCTGTTTTGCGTCTCATACGTCCCCAACAATTCTCCCTTGGCATCCTCTGTCTTTCCGTTGTCCCGCAGCTCAGAGGCTCCCACCCGCCACACACGGATGCGTCCATCACTGCTTCCGCCAGCCACGTACAGCGTCGAGGCGTCCTCCGCACTCGGCACCACCACAAAGTCCTTGATTCGGCCCTCTACTCCGTCCGCCTTGCCGCCGATTTGACCCACAAACTTGGCCGTCGGGAGATTCTTGTCATCCGTGTCCGGTTTTGAGATGTCCGACTCCTTGGTCGAAAAGAAGAGAATGCGGCCATCCTCTGTAGCAACGGCCAACACGGTCGCCTCGCCCTCCTTGTCCAATGGAACATAGAAGAACTGGTGCACCTTGGTTCGGATCGTTCCCATCACCCTGCACTTGGGCACACTGTCCATGCCAAATGCTACAATATCGCGATCAAATCCTACCGCGAATTCATCCGCTCCGTCAACGCTTCCCCAAACCACTCGTCGACCTTCACCAGTAGAGTGCTTTCCCTCACCAGCCTGCTGCAGCATATCCTTGCTAAAGTTCAAAACTCCTGCCTTCTTTCCAGTGACCAAGTTCCACAATCGCATAGAACGTTCGCCCTTGCTGACGGTGATCATGAGTTTCATGCTGGGATGAATGGCAAAGTCGTTGACACCAGACGGTGTACCTCCGAAAGGCGCTGTATCGCCGCTGGGTCGTCCCAGAGGTTGGGCAATAGGGGCCTTGATGTTGCTGAGTAAAGACCAGTCTCGTGTTCGTGTGACCGCAATTGTAGAATCCTCGCTCGACGAGAGCAGCTTTGATCGTGTAGGGAAAGCAAGAGATGTCACAGTCGAAGAGTGATGAAGCAGCGCGCCAACCTCCCGGTTCTTGGGGTTCTCGAGAATCGGTCGGGGAGCCACCTTGGCCAGAATCTCCTGGTTCTTTCGGCTTGGGGGATGCGCCGAAAGGCTGTAAACATTGATGCGCTCATCGGTGCTACCAGAAGCGAGCATAACCTTCCGTGTCTGTCCGGGGATGGGCTCTGAAATAGGTGATGCAGCGACACAACGGATTGCTGAGGTATGGGCATTGAAAAGGAATGTGTCAGCAAAGTCGGCCTTCTCCTTGCCTCCAACCGTCACTGTCAGTCCATGAAGAATTCGGTCGTAGGAACCGACGACGATCTGAATAGTCTCGGGCGCATTCGCAGCGATCGTTGCAGCGGTCGTTGCAGTGGTAGTCTTCTTGGTTGGCGCTGAAGTCTTTTCCTGCACCGGCTTTTCCTTAAGGACCTTAGCACCCTTAACCTTCTTCTTTATGGATGTCTCGGCAGCGGGCTCATTCTGCGCGACAGCTTGTCTCTTGCGTTTGGCCATTTTATCGAATTTGTTTTGATGTAGTCGTTGCAAAAAGCTTCTCGAAATCGCTACGGAACCAAAGACCAGGAAAAAAATATTGGGCGATAAGATAAGAGTGGGTAAATATACAGCCCCACTATATGCGTGACCTTCATCCACTACCAGACGGGCCCTTGTTAGCTGACCAGAAACATGTTGGACGCTATGCGCTATATTCAAGTATATGTGTAGTATGGCAATTCTAAATTCCTTGGTCAAGGTCTATTTACCGGCCTGATCCCCCATTCTGGCCACCAATTTCTCGTTCGACCATCTCAATCGAGCCTAGACTTGGGAACCGCTTAGAAAAGTCCTGTAGATAATCATCCTTCTCTTGAGCTGTCATGTTTAGCATCTGCTGTCCCGAGGCATCTATGCCAACAAGCTGCTCTGACGATGTCTGTGCCCGCGCTAGTTTTTGAGGCGACACAGGCCGCTGGCCAGTAGGCAGGCTATTGAGATGCACTGGCTTCTTTGGTGCGGGAGGCTTCGCTGGAGGCTTGGATGTGAGAGCAGGAGGCGCCGAAGATGTCGAAGATGACCCTCGGGCTGAGGAAGCATCAACCCGTGTCTTCGCCACAGTCAAGGGCTTTTTAGGCACTCCGGGGAGAGGCTTCTCAGGCTTATCAACAGGCTCGGAAACATCGGTGTACTTTCCATATCCTTGCGCAGTTCTTTGAACAGGAGTCGTCTTTTGATCCTCGTTCAGGAGACTTTGAACCCGGTTCTGAATACTGACAGCACGAGAAACTCCCCCGATGCTCTTTGGTGGTACCGGCGGCCCGCGATGTCCCGCAGCCACCCTCTTTCGGTACTCGGCTTGTGCTGCCTCCACACGCTGCTCCTCTTCTTGGAGCTTCAAACGTTCCATCTCGCGTCTCATTTCGGGTGTCGTATGGTCCTCATCCTCATGGATATAACCGTCGTCACTGCGCCCATCGGTAGCTTCAGAGCCAGCAATAGGGGTAAGGTCGCGGTGAGCCGTCTCTCTTTGTGGTGATGGGTTTCTTGCATTAGTAGGAGAACTACCTTCAAAGAGCTTGAAGGCGTCTCCAAATTTACCTGCAAGCATGTTCTTGTTACCAGAAAGTGAACCCAAGCTAGAGCGTTTGCTGAATTTGGTGCGCTCAGAATCCTCAAGGCTTCTCAAAAAATCCATATCGCTGGATTTGCGTGGTTCATCCTCGGGCTCTTGATAAGGAGAGGGAACCTGAGGCGGTCGACTTGAAGAGCGCGATGCAGCCTCTCTTTCACGCAGGAAATCAAGAGTTGTACCTTCAAGGTTTGTGCTAGCAGGTCGTGGTCGCGAAGGTGCTGGCGAAGCACGGGCTGAAGGTTCGAGGAAATCAGCACGAGGGCGTCCACCTTCCAGTGACGGCCTAGATGACGACGGCTGGCGCTCATGGGTGGGTTGCTGGAAAGATGGGACCCTTTGCACAAAGGTAGGACGGGGCTCTTCGGTGGCCCATTGACCTGCATTTGGCTCGGGTTGTCTTGTAGCACTGCTGGACCGAGCATAGTCATTGACGTTGCGCTGAACGGGTAGCTCCACGTCTTGACTAAACTTCTCTGGTGGTGGCGTCGATGTCATCGTGCCAGTAGAGACATATCGTGAGTTGGATTGAGAAGAAATGGCCTGCAATTCAGGATTGTTACTGATAATAGACTGCGCCCTGCTGATGTCGGGTCTGGTAGGTGCAGATAGAGTTTTGGACAGTGGAGGCTCCAAGGGAGGTGAAGCGACTCCGGCATGATGTCCCACAGGGGTGACTGAGTGCGTTCTAGAAACTGGCTTTGGGCGGGGAGACTCGGTCTGGGGGCTTGCGAATGCCTCGTCGGCCAGCTTTGCTGTCACTCTCTGGTTTAGATCCGAAGAGTGGTGGTTCACAGGTGAGATAGGTGAGGAGCCATCAAAATCGAACTTGGCTCCATGGTCATGCAATAATGAAAACTGGTCCAACGTAGGGAATCTTGAGGACAGTTCATCCCCTTTGGAAGCAGATTTGGAGTCAAGAGCAGCAAAAGGATCTCCCTCAGTCTTCCGCATCGGGGAAGTATCCGGCTTCTGAGCTACATTGCCCGAAGCTGGTGAGGCTGTTGGTCGCCCTCTTCGCATTGGTACAACGTCGGGGATGACCTGCTTTTGCGGTTCAGCTCGCGAGAAAACAGCACCTACAGCGGGTGCTTGTTCTGGCCTCTGAGCCCTGGGTTGAGGACTGTCAGTCCGTGCGTGGGGTTGATCACGACCATTATAAATCTAAATTCGTTGTCAGTGCAACTTCCTCTCCAAGCAACACAGCACTTACATCGTGAACAGGAACATTGCGCCCTTGCATGGCGCACCCCTCTTTTAACACCTGATAAATGTTTGGTCGATCTTGTAGGTTCTCTCTTAACATTGATGCTATAATTCACGTTAGTCACAAAACCAGGTCCCAGGACCAATAGATATTACCTATCAGTTTCTTGAGCCTATCAGAAAAGACAGGATGACTAGGGAACTTAAAACTGGCATTCAGAATTGCCAATTGGCCCTGGTCCTCAAAGGGAGTAGTATAATAGCACAGCTTATACAGCAGAACTCCCAATGCCCAGATATCGGATTTTTCGTTTATGGGTTGTTTACGGTATACGTCGATCATCTCAGGGCTCCTGTACTGCATCGTGGTATGCTTCTGGATATCTTCATCCATGAGACGACACTCGGTGACAGTGGTGGGGGCGGGACGAGGCGATGCGGCGGATCCAAAATCGCAGAGCTTGAATCTTTTCGAGGTTGCCCTGGCGGTGATGAGAACATTTTCAACTTTGATATCGCGGTGCAGCAGTGCTGGTTTCAGGTAGTGCATGCAGGCGACACCTTCAGCGATGTCGGTGAAAATGTTGAGGATCTCTGGCTCGGTCAGGCGATGTTGTAGCCTGGTATTCATAAAATCGATCAAACCGCCGCCATTGCAAAATTCCATGAGCAGAAAAACTTCATAGCCTCCTCCCTGGAGCTCAGAGGCATGCGAGTCGATATATGTAACGATCGGTCGGTGACCCTTGAGGCGCTTCATTGTCTCGACCTCGATGCGCATGCCCCGCAAGGTATCCTTATCGGGCACCGCAACTCGCTTCAGGACAGCTTGATCGGTGCCATCAACAGGCTTGGCCAGCTTGACGAGGTAGACATGGGCAAAGCCTCCTTCTGAGAGATATTTCTGGATGACAACTCGGTGGCTGCCAACCTGGATCTTGGTGCCCGGCGCGAAGGTACCAGCAGGAGCAGCTCCAGGTACGGCCACAGGAGAGCCGTAGGGGGCATGATGGTGTTTGTTGGACACCATGTGGGCAGGAGAGTATTGGCCGTGCGAAGCCATCGTGAGCGGGGAGTTCGGCGGTCAAGAACGATGGCGGTTGAGGAGGATATCGAATTGAAGGTGAAGGTGAAGATGCGGGAGATGACGGCAACCCCGTCCAAGTCCAACAGGGAGCAAACTGGGGCCAAGAGGCGGTCGAAAGGGGGGGTTGAGCAGTTCGCCAGAGGGTGAATTGGTGCAAAAGGAATGGCAAAGTTGAAGGTTCAAATCATGAGAATCAAGCACAATCAAGTATGAGAGTAATTTAGAGCGGGCGCATCGTCGAGTTGACGCAAAAACACATGGCCCTTGGCGAGATGTTGGAGGTTGCAGGCCTGACCTTTACCTATCATAGGTTCGCTGTTCAGTGGCTTAGTCTCCCCGGATCGAGGCACCCCACTCCACTGCCAGCTCACATTCCATTGTTTCGACAGCGCGGGCGGTGAATTATCGGTAAATCTTGAACATGGGGTATCAAAATACCATACTTTCTGTTTTAAACTTTACATACCAACCATATATAAGTGGCAGTTGTTTATAAAATGCTGTTCTCTTTATTTATTTCGACACTTTTAAGATCGGTAGATTAATCACACTCTATTGTGTTTCGTTGCATCTTGTGACGCCCACAGTTATGATGCTTATGTCCGGCTGATGTTCCTACCAGCTGACAATGTTCCACTATCCATCCCATTGTGCAATAGTGGGCTGGAACGTGTTTCAAATAAGCTTATTGGGGTTTCGGCCTGTGCTGATCAAAGATCTGATAGATTATACACTTGATGGTTCGTGTTGATGATATATGACAATGAAAATCCAATCATTATAAATATTTCTTTATGCCTCCATAGGCGGACTTATCTCGTCCATGTAATTATGAGACTTTACAATACTCGAGTTAGGTGGGACAGATCTTGCTCCTGTTGATATTGAAAGTCGATTTCACCCTGCCATTTATCATTTCGATCTGTGATTGATCTACTAAATCGACACATCTTGGGCTGCGTCATTGCTACCACCTTTACTCAGGACTGTTCCCAAATACGTGCAGACCAAAACCATAGTATTGCGGAATCGTATCCATTCTAAACCGTTGGTGTTTGGTGTTGTTGGGGGCGACTTACAAGATTGGCCTACCCTATATCTTCATGTCAACTTGTCTCTGCGTTGTCGCCGATAATGGAGAAGATCTGGAAGGAACGGTGTTGTATTTAGACAAATTTTGATTTATCATAAGAGTGGTGAGTATGTGAGGTGAAATATTTTCCCTTTCTTCGTATCATGAACAGACGGTCATAGATACTGAGGCTCGTTGGGGCTTGTGCCGCCCCAAGTCCACAAGTCAGTAGCGAATGATGTTTACGATACCAATTTCAGTGATTGGCCTATCAACAATAAGACGAGGCGTAACTCAATTACTACGTAATTAGTTGAACAATGCCGTCTCAGCTTTGACTTTTTTTTGATGTGGCTTAACTGTGATGTTACGTGTGATGCTCCGCCGTTGCAGGCGTCCAAGCTGAACCAATGCAGCTATTCTTAGTCCATCGGCAATACGCGTGTATAAAAGCCTCAATTCCAACACCGAGAAAGCGAATTTGAGCCTTCTAGAATGATATGTAACATTAAAATAGAGCAGAACGGGTAGCTAGTCTGATTCCACAACTCGTTGATTCGCAAAGAGAACAGGGGTCAACCTATGACCACTCAAGAGGCTCATCAAGCGTACGTCATTATTTCCCAAAAGGTGCCCGTTTTTTCGTCTTGTTCTCGCTTTGGCTTGGGCGTCCGGGCACGCCGCCCTTGGTCTGAAGCGGTTCGAATGAGCAGCCATGCATAAGATAAGATAAATATGAACTTTGACGGTACATTGCAGGTCGATACTCGTATGATGTGTGAGAGAGTATCTCTCTAGTAATTGTTTTCCAATGATGGCATTGTTACAACGGTTCTATTAACCTCATGGACTACGGCCGGTGACTCGGAGGTCACGGCACTTGAGGCCCACGGTCCAAAGTTCACAACTCACGGCCCATGGTCAGGCGCTATTAAGAACCAAGCCAGAGCTTTCCATGTGCCGAGTGTTCCATTCCAGTCGACGGATGACCCACCAATACCGAGCCGTGGACCCTGTAGATGTACATGTATAATCAGCTGGGAGAGCCTTATAACATTCACGTTGCGCTCTTTGTCTGAACTGAATTTCTGACTTTTATTCTCAACTCCTCTCACTGTGTACTACCAGTTACTTACTTTGTTCTTGTACATATTGATATTTCCCATACACCTCAGACACCAACCACATCTTCAACATGCCTGCCTTTTCCACTACCACAACCGCTACGGCGACACAAATGCCCCGCGAGCCGGCCCCCGCAGCGTTCCGTACCGAACGAACCAGCACCGAACAGCCGGTATGTAAAACCACGAACCTCAGGCTTGACCTCCATACGCCGAGCATTTCTTCTGTTAGCCAAGACTGTTGTGAATAAACAAAAATAAATTTTCTCAACGGGAGCGCCTGTTGGTAAATATTTACTGACCGACTTCCCACATTAGCGACCGATTCAGCCCATGTCAATGGAGCAGCCTGAAATGGACATGCGAGGAGGAAAGGATGGTGGTGTAAGACAACCAGAGTTATCCGTACAGCCTCTCAATATTTTACTAACAATGTATCTAGGCTGTCTGCTGTGGTATCTGCGCCGGTTTATGTTGTTTCGAATGCCTAGACTGCTGCTGTTAATTGGGATCCAGCGTTCAAACAAGGGTAATAGAGTATAGCTCTGGCGTTCAGGCATATTTACTTAGGAGGACTACTCAAAGAGATACAGTCGTTAGTCAACGATTCATACAACGAACGATGCATAGCTCTTTAGTATAATAATAATTATGCAATACTTGACTATTGGTCCATCACGCGATCCCATTTAATTCACTACAAGGTTATATACAGCGCAGTGTAAAAGGGGTGGTAACGGGGAATTTCAATTCACCCCCCTAGGATTTATGTAAAAGTAATAGGTGAAATGTAAGTTTACACAAGTCTTTAGAGTTTATTCTGTATTAAAATCTCAGATGAGCTGAGGTGCAAGAGTAGCAACCTATCGTTACTCCTACATGCCCTCTATACATAATTCTGAAATCGTACTCTCCTACACAACTATAGACTCCAGTCGTTTTACTACATCCTCATAAAATTTCCTAGACAACTTTTCAGCAACTTCATCCCGTGTCTCGTCATCACCTTCTCTGAGCCCTAATTCTCCCCCCCCGGCCAGACATTTTCGCGTTGCATCCTCGTATCTCTCTCCCATATCAGCACCCACAGCCGCGACTCTATCCTCTTTCAGCAGAGCCTCACGAACGCCACGCACAATATCAGGTCGGCCACGAGCACGTCGTATGTCTATATGCAAAACATCTTCCACAGGCTGCCAATGTGCCAGCTCGACTAGAATGACACCCAGACTGTAAATGTCGAAGCTCTTCTTGGAGCGCTCTCTGTCTCGCCGACGGGTAGATTGTGCGTTTGGATGTCGATAGAGATCATGTTCCGCATCAACTCCTGGCGCATCAGTCATTTCATCCGAGCCGCCTGGTCTCGAGAAGTCAAAGCCTGAAAGGTAGGGTTGACGATAATCCACATGGCCTTCTCGAGTTCGGAAAAATAATACGTTGTGGCCACGAAGACCTTTGTGCAGCCAATGGACAGCATGAAGGTAGATGAGACAGTTGCTGATAGCATGTGCTAAGTGAACTCGCTCTGTGATACGGGGTTTGCGAACTTTGGGGTCCTGGAGAAGTTCGCGGAGAGAGACAGGCGGAAGAGACATATGCAGGTTGCCGTTAGACGGACGTTCAAATATGAGACCGAGTCGTCGATCGAGAATGTCAACATCATCCTCAGGAATGTTCGGGTCTGCCTTGTCAAAAAAGCCAAGGCAATGGGGAGTGCGGAAGGCTTCAGGCTTAGGACTGTGGTTGAGGAGAGCAGCTAGTTTGCGAACTCTCTCGATAATGTCGGCTTTGGAGAGCGAACCTGGCTGCGTGTCTGTGTTGTCATAATCCTTCCACTCGATCCAAACCTTCTTCTTACCTTCCGCTGTCTTCATGAAAGCCTCGCATCGTGGGGCATCTGATACATCCACCTCAGGATCTAGGTCGATGAGATGGCGTGGTATGAGCAGGTTCCGTTGATGGCCGGGCTTTGCAAGATCGAGAAATTCTGCAGCAGCTTCATCAACAACAAGTGGACGACCTGACTTTGGATCGATTGTCTCATTGAACGCCTTGAATTTGGCAAGTCTCGACAACTGCATCAATGCGTCAGCATTGGCCTCCCTCTCCAGCTTGGACATCTGTGATGGCCCACCTGGGGAGCCAGCATCAAGTTGAGACTTGAGGGCCAATACGAGATGACTCAGATCAGCTATCTTGTGGTGGAGCAGCAAGACTCCGCGATTGGTGTCCTGCACGGTATTTCGAATCTCGATTTGCAGGGAGTGATCGAGGATGTTGGTCATGTTGTCATTGAGAACCGAGAACTTGGCCAGCAACTTTTCAAATCCTTGCTTATCAAATGAAGTCCA
Source organism: Fusarium graminum (assembly GCA_013266165.1). Lineage (NCBI taxonomy): Eukaryota > Fungi > Ascomycota > Sordariomycetes > Hypocreales > Nectriaceae > Fusarium > Fusarium graminum. The sequence goes on from JAAGWP010000354.1 coordinate 82,226, forward strand.
CCGCAACCTAGTGAGACCCTCGGAAGACTTAGCCTTTAGTCCGGTCATGGCCTTTTTGATGAAATCACGCTTCTTCTCAGTCATGGGGTAGTTGGATGACCTGGCATCTTTCTCTGGAGCATCCAAAACACCATCCTTATCCATGACAGTGGCAAGATTGTTGTGCTTCTGTTGATACTCAGTAAACTCGGTGAACAAGCACTGGACCTGGACAAGCAGATCTATCACAGTTTGTCGATGCAGATTAAAGACGTTTGAGTTGAGGACCTTTTCTTGATTCTTTGCATCGAGATCAAGTAGCCCAGAAGCTTCACTCCAACAGAACAGGCGTTGCTGTTCCATTCTGAGACGTAGATTGAGATATTTACAGTCATCCTCGTAACCCAGTGCTGTGACTAGGAGCTGTATCCCTGAGGTGTGTTAACGGTGAGTGAAACAGTTGTAGCAAGTAGCTCGAGTTACCTTGGATACATCCCGTATAGACTTGCAAGCTGATGGACGCAACCCCAAGCGCCAAGCCGGCAAGAGATACAGGGTCCATGCACCCTTGACCTTAGACTGCCGCTTATTGTTGATCTTGCGGTGGATGGTAAAGACTAGAGAGGGCTGTGCAGCTGAGCCGGGTATAAGGCGATGAATGAAAACGCGCTGTTAATAGATGGCACAGCTAAAATAACTTGATAAGTAGTGCGGGGAGTCATGCGAGGTTTACTTGACACGTTGATTGGTCCTGGTGTAACAGGCCAAAGATGGGATGTGAAGAGGATATCACCGTGGAATGAGTGACAATTGACATATCTTGTAGAATGTAGCTAGATGGACTCAATTGATTGTATCTACAGCTTGTCAGCTACTGCCAGATGTAAGACCTGATTCGTATTTGTCTTGTTCATCTCGTTGCTGACCGTGTAAGTGGGTGGATTCCATGCAGGCATGAGATATAAGATAAAACACGATACGTACTGATGCCGAAAAAAACCGACGGGTTGGATAAACTGACTCGTAACCGCTGTCAAAAGGTCGGTACATTGAATCTCAAATTGTTAAGCAGACCGCTTAGCTCAGAAATGTGACTGTTTACGCTTCCGCGGAAGTGCTTGGGGTTTATTGAATAGCCGGTGCAGGGGTCGACCAGTCTCCAGGAAATACACAATCCCTGTTGTGCTTAACCTAAAAGAGAGTTTGCTTTGAATCTAAAGAATTGTTCCGATTCGTTTGGAATTAAGGTCAATTCTTCGCAGCTAAGCCTCGGCGCGTGCATATTGACATGGATGATGCTATGGAGTTGCCAGACCTGGTACTCCGTACGGAGTATAATTGTCTCTCTTGGACAATGACGTTGTTTCTGGGATTAAGCCATGTAGATGAATTGCCTGTTTGGTGTTTCGACTTTTAATTATATTTGTACTAATCTTTAGTCATCATCATCCAAAGAGTCATCAACTCTCAGTAAGCCATTCCGAAAAATAAGAGGCCGGGTACCACGCCCGTGAACTATGTAATCGCAAAGGCGTAAACCACATGCCGAAGTGCCGCGATGCCGATTCTCCCATTTTGGGTATTTACGAGTGAGACTACCAAGATCAAGGATTGGCTACAGAAGCATGCACTGCCGTTGTTCTCGCAACAGCCTCAAGGTGAGCGAGTGAGCTGTGACAACTGCAGTGGCCGACTACCGTACGGATACCTACGTAGTGATCGTCACAAGCGGCCGACAGTGAATGCAGGAGAGGAGCTTTGACCAGTACCGGAGCTTCCATTCCAGGTAGAAATGATGACAAGCTGGTATTATCTCGGCATCTTGCCGCTGAGTATGAGTCTGAGTCTGAGTATAGATTTGTCGGTAGTCTAGTCATACTTCGCCTGCGAGTGCCGGCCACACCCACAAGAATGCAACGACCACGAGGGTTCCGCTGCGATGAGACGAGTAAACGAAGAGATTCCTCGTGCGCCAAGCCCCCACAACCGGGAGATGCGGCAAACGATGTGCATGGGTGATGGTGCTCAGGTTGGAATCCGCAACGAATATTGGAGGTTCTCGTTTAATGGGCTTGATAAGGAAGGACGAGGTACATGATAGAAGCTTTTACTGAAAGGGTTGCGGATGTTTCTTGAACTTGATATATGCAATACATCTTTTACTGAGAGGTTCAAGTACTTGTCAATCTCATACAACGAAAGCGTATTCACAGTCGCAGTGTAACCTCAGTCTCATATACGTATGAGCATGATTATTCGTAGAGTTATCGTATCATCCTCAACCCATATATCTGCTGGATATCTGCCAGGTATCTGGTGTAACTGATAAAAACACCCGCAAACGAGCGGCCGCAAGGTGGAGATATTTCCAGGGATCCCAGGCAGTTTTGCTCAAAGCTAACCTCTTTGAATCAACGCCTCACAAGGCTGCTCCAACGGCGCAAGCCTCCCAGAGTGCGGCACAGACCCTCAAACGGATCTCCGCCATTCCGAAGAGTCTTACTGGCTGACGAGAGCCAAACAATACAAGTCTTGGTCGGGAACCAGACCCTGTCAACTTATACAGCCACCACGGCGATGGCCGCCTGCAGCTACACCTGGGCTTGCATGTAGCTATCAAACTGTCCCCTGAGAAGGAGTGTAATCCCAGTTGACTCCCGCTAGGGCTGAACGTTGGTTGCATGAGCACTAACTACCTGACGATGAATGAGCCCTCAGCCTTCACTTACAGAATGGTATCATGCCGCTTGATTAGACGGTGCCTATTTTGGGGATGCCCCAGGAAGTAAGAGTTGAGAGACTTGAGCCTACATGCATGTCGTTGTCATGATGCTACCTGGATATCTACTGGGTCAAGGCAATAAATAGACAGACAGATGACTGCTGCATTCGAGTGTTCGAGAAGAATTTGTAATACAAATCATTCCGCCTTAAGCATTTGACAGTTTGAGCTTAATAAACAGTCCAAAGCCTCATACTAAGAAGTGAATGCTTTGATGCGGATACTCACTCTCGATATAAACCACCCAGGCCCACCAAACAACATCTTATCCAGCATTCTGGAACGCCCATTTCGTCATTTGAACCAAGTCTTTATCTTACCAAAAAGGCGGTATTTGAAATATCGATCTGTCTTGCTGGGATACAGTCAGCAGTTACATTACATACAGTCCCATCGACAATCCGACGCTGTCACTTTGCAGTATAACCATTGGACACGATCAGAACTTTGGTTCAGCTCTTCGGCAGCCACTCAGCCTTATACGTGAAGGCCCCCCTTTCTCGAAGCGGTACTAGAAGTAAAGCTACCTCTACCGATTCCTCAAATTTATCTTCACTTCAGCCTTATACCTTCTCCGACCTTTCGACCAACTCCCATCACTGGTATCATCCTACAATGGACAATTCCAACCCCTTCCAGCCAAATTTTACGAGTAGCAGCAAAGAGGATGCCCTCTCAGGACTCGAGGAATCATCTTCTACTTCAAACTCGCCCAGCTCTAGTATCTTCATAACCGATGGGAGGGCCTCGCCCAGTGGCTCAACATCTACAACGGCAGAAGGTGGCCGTGCGAGCTTTCCTTCTGTTCCAGCTGCTTGTCTAGCTTGTGTAAGTCTGCATATACCAACGGTCAGTTGATCCGACTGACCTCTTATCTCTGCTAGCGAGCCAAACACTTGAAGTGTGACGGTGTTAATCCATGCTCCCGATGTATGAGCTCCGGCTCTGAATGCATCTACGTGGCTTCAAGGCGTGGCTATAAAGGCCCTCGAAGAAACACAGCTCGAAAGGTCAACAAGCGAACTGGCTTATCCCCTTCTCGGGCAAGAAGTCGTAGCGGCGAAGGCTCGACTCTACTCAAATCAAATCGCTCGACTCCTCTAGGCTCTCCCGCCTTTCTGAGCCCAAATATGGCTGACGACATTTACAATTCTTCCTTTTCAACATCTTTCCTCGATCCCGCCTTGAATGCAAACAGCAATCACCAGACCGACATATCCTTCTTTCAACCATACGCCCCAGCAGATGGATCGACCGATTTGTACAGTCTGCTTGCAGCACGACACGAAGCTATTCCCACGTATGCTCCGATACCTACACTACCCGAACGCTGTATAGAATACTTCTACGGCCATTTCCACGCTGCTCATCCATTTATTCTGCCAAAAGAATTTCTTCTGAGCATCGCCGAGGAGAGTTCGGTTCAGCCTGTACTCGCTGTGATGAGATGGATAGGTTCTTTATACATCCCGGCATGCCCGCACCGTGCCCATTTCTATCAAGAAGCTCACAAATCGGTTTACGAATCGCACAATCGAAAGGATGGCTTTATAGTACAGGCCTTGTTGCTTCTTCTTATTGGGCTGGATGGACAGGGTCAGCAAGAAAAGGCCCGAGAGATATTGACGGAGGCTACAGAATTGGCTGTAGGGATTGGCCTCAACACGCAATCTTTTGCTACCACTCACGGACGTGGGATTCCGGTCATGGAGGAGAGCTGGCGGAGAACATGGTGGGAGCTTTTTGTGGTGGATGGACTGATCGCTGGACTTCATCGAAGAACAAATTTTCTTCTATTTGATACCACCTGTAATGCTGCGCTGCCGTGCGGAGAGAAGCAGTATATCTCAGGCGTAAGACAGACTTCTCCTTTGTCAGGCCCTTTTTACTAAGTCATAATACATAGACCATTCCACAACCCATGTATCTCGAAGACATAAGCGGCGTTTATTTTCCTGGCATGACTCAAGAGGTCTCATCCTTCGCGTATCGCATTCTAGCCGTTCAAAATCTTGGAAAGCTCTTGAGCAGTCCTCAGATTTCTGGACCTGAGGACCAGAAACTTGACGATATCGAATCGTTGCTTACCAAATGGCGACTTGATCTTCCTAGTTCGAAACTAGATTCTCTATATCATGGACTTGTTGATGAGATGATGTTCCAAGCTTACATGATAACGCACGCAACATCTATTCTGCTCCATCAACCATATTCGCAGCTAAACTCTTCCTCGAGTCAGTCTATCAACTCGAGTTTATCTACCTCATCCACGAACACTTGTAGCACCCACACCAAATACACGATACAATCTGCCACAGAGATAAGCAAGCTTATCAACTACCGTGTCTCGCTGCTTTCTCATACTCCCTTCTTGAACTACGTGGTGACAATTTCATCCACAGTTCATCTAAGCAGATGGGCTCTCTTCTTTAAAATCGATGACGGGGATAGCCTACGTCAGTTGGTCCGTCTCAATATCGGCGCCACTTCCAAGATGTCTCTGATATGGGGCGCTGCAAAGCGCGAGAGACGGTCTGCGAAGAGTATGGCGCAGGAAATTTACCAGGTAAAGAAACAGCACCAAAAGATGCCTGAGTTTTGGGTGGGCGTTACTCATGAAGCAGCTTTGAATATCATGGCGGTGGATGACTCTATCATTCGGGAATTTGAGAGCATGCAGGGCACGCCTGATATGCTGGGTTTATAAGGGGAAGCAGGCTGTGCGATTTCGTGTTTTATCAAATATTAAGGGGTTGGTAAGAACTGGACTGGTTGGAGCAATTTATGGAGGTTTACGATACAAGGTATACGCCGACTCGTGGATTGTGTTACAATCATAGATGCTTGCGAGGCTGGACTTGTACGAAATGTTACACATGTTATTCAGGCAAGTGCAGGAATTAAAGTAATGTTCACGTATCATCTGATATCTTCATCCCCCAGGGATTACATTGCCAAGATATATCAGTCATCTCTACCACAAGCTCCATCGGCATGCAAGTCATGTCTAGTCGGCTTGTCGGAGACCCTGTTCTAGACTCAGCCCTAATGCTCAACAGGACCAACCAATTAAAAGAATGGACCCAAGCAATTCGGTCAAACACACGTCATCCAACGGACGGAGTATCACGAGCTGAACCAACATGTTTTTGATGAGAGGACGGCGGGTGAAGATAGTAGCCATGCGAAGTCGCCTTGAATGAAGAGTATAAGGCTCGATACAGAGATGAATGGGCATTTTTTGACGAAACATAAGATACGCGTGACTTGCGTATACGAACGAATATGTCAATCCCAACCACGTCGACTTCTTGTTTCTCGCCGACTGTGCTTTCATTAGCGAGCATGAAACAAAACAGAAGAAAGAGATCTAGTGCGTCAGGCATAATTAAAGAAGTGGCCGCTGATTGTTCCACCTCAAACAAATAGAGCAGGCATTTTGTCATTAGGGTGTTCAGCTGTAATCCTTGATGCTGACTGCAGGACAAGGGACAAATTGGTGGGCGACACGGGCTATATTCAAGACGCCGATGGCTTACACTGCCTTTCTCAGCCGTAGAGACCATAAATATTCTATTATTTTTTTATCAATGGCCTTTGTATTTAAGATGCCGACGACCCGGTCCAGTCCTTTGGATAGCATCTGTTCGTCCTTGCCTCTCACCAAAGCATCTCTTCGTCTTATACCTACCAACCGCCCACTCAACTCATCGCCATGAAAGAAAACTCCACTGAAACCATGGACTCGGAACAGCGTCCTGTTGTTGAGAAGCATCTTTTCAACAGTACAATCAAGAACTTCACATGGCGTGGCGTTGCTGTGACCGTCAAAGACCGGGAGACAAAACAACCCAAGAAGATTGTCGATAATGTTGAAGGCATTGTCGAAGCCGGTTTGTCTAGCTGGCTTGGCGTGGACTATCACAAGATTGACATTTGTCTACAGGTGAAATCTGTGCCTTCATGGGACCGTCAGGCTGCGGCAAGACAACACTACTCAATGTCCTGGCCCGTCGCCCGACGAATGCGAGCAACGTAGAGGCTGAAGTTTACGTCAATGGAAAAAGTCTGTCTCTTGCCGAGTTTCGGGAAGTCTCATGCTTCGTTGAGCAGGAAGATGCTCTAATCGGATCCCTCACTGTTAGAGAGACACTCGAGTTCTCCTCACGACTGGCTAGTTCAAGGCAAGTGACATACGAAACCAACTAACGGAGGGATCAATCTGACTGACAATAGCTCTCTATCCAAGAAAGAACGTTTGGTTCGTATCGACAACCTTCTCGAGTCTTTTGGTCTGGTTGAACAAGCCAACACCATCATCGGCACGCCAATCCGCAAAGGCATTTCAGGTGGCCAGAAACGTCGTGTCGGTGTCGCAAGCCAATTAATCACCAGTCCCAAGCTTCTCTTCCTCGATGAGCCTACCAGCGGCCTCGACTCAGTCGCCAGCCTAGAAGTGGTCAAGTACTTACGCGACGTGGCCAAACGCAACAACCTCATTGTCATCTGCTCTATTCATCAACCTTCCACATCGACTTTCAACTTGTTTGACAAGCTACTCTTGCTATCCCGTGGAAAGACGCATTACTTTGGAGCAGTGGGTCGTGTTGCGACGTACTATGCTCAAGCTGGAACTCCACTACCTCAGTATGTGAACCCGGCAGAGCATCTTCTTGAAATGGTCAACATAGACTTTGCGCAGAACAGGAGCGAAGCGTCAGAGACGTTGGAGACTCTGCGAACCACTTGGCAAAATTCGCAACATGCTTTCCAAGTCAACAATGCAATCAGGACTGCTGAATCTGCGGGTGGTGACTGGGACATTGAGGCGATCGATAAGAGGCCTAGTATGCCAAGTCTCACCTTAACTCTACTGCACCGAAGCTTCATCAAGAGTTACAGAGACGTGGTGGTTTATGGCATCCGTCTGGCCATGTACCTTGGCCTTGCTATTATGATGGGCACCGTCTGGCTGCGACTTGATGCTGCCCAGGAATCTATCCAGCCTTTCATCAACGCCATCTTCTTCGGCTCAGCCTTTATGAGTTTCATGGCGGTTGCTTATGTGCCTGCCTTTATCGAAGACTGGCTTCAGTATGTCAAGGAGAGTCACAATGGCTTGTATGGCGCGACAGAGTTGATCGTGTCCAATTTTCTCATCGGCATTCCGTACCTCTTTCTTATTTCAATACTTTTCTCTATCATCTCATACTGGCTCTCCAACTTCCAGCCAACCGCGACGGCCTTCTTCACCTGGGTCATGTGGTTATTCCTTGATCTACTGGCTGCAGAGTCGCTCGTCGTCTTGATGACTTCTCTGTTCCCGACCTTTGTCATCTCGCTCGCGCTGGTGGCTTTTGCAAACGGTCTCTGGATGTCCGTTGGAGGGTTCATGGTACCACCGACGATTCTCAACGTTTTCTACAAATACGTGTTTCACTACTGGGACTATCAAAAGTATGTATTTGAGGGAATGATGGTCAACGAATTTTCAAATCGCAGGTATCGCTGCGGCGATGGATGCTACTGTGTGTATAAATCCTTGTTGGAAAATCAATGTGAGATCGATGGCCAGGCTGTGCTAGATCAGTATGGGTACTCAACTGGGCATATGGGACGAGATGTGGGCATCATGATTTCCATCATTGTTGGATACAGGTTAGCAGCATGGGTAATTCTCAAGTTACGAGCATGAGATAATCGATCAACAGCTTCGGGCATCCGATGTTCCAAAGAGTACTTAACAACGTATCTAATTCTCCTTAAGCTATAAGATATGTACTGAATTGAATATAAAACTTTGATCTGTGTCGCACCGACACGATATCACGACCTGCACACGGACCTATACTACAATATATTAACAGACACTAGGGATGGAGCCAAGATCTTCGGGAATGACTCCAGCCCGCACAGCGTCTACAATCTGTCAGCAACGTATCCTAGAGTGTATCAAACAAGAGTCTCACCTCTGTAGGACCAGCGGTAATCGTCACCAAGATTGGCCTTCCATGTCCAGAAGACCCATCCGAGGGTGCTCCTCTCGTAGGCCTGCATCTGGGCCGAGAACCACTTGGTGTAAAACCCCTTTTGAGTCTGGGGATTCCACATATCGGTATGCTCGACATAATCAGGAACGGACAGGGCCCATTCCCCAACAATTGTGGGACCGTCCGTGTTGCGGTCATCAGAGCAGGATTGCTGGATATATGCATCCCGAGCGGCTTCGATGCCTGCGTCCCATTTGAAATAGCGGTGGTCGTCAAATGCTGTGAAGGAGGTGTCGTCAAGGAACTCGGTAGGGTTTCCACTGCCCCAGAGTGAACCCATCATCTGAATGTGAAGACGGTTGTTACCAGAGACCCCGAGGTTTGACTCAACGCTGCGAATAGCCTATGAATCGTTAGCAGTTTATCATGCTTGCCTGGAGGATTAAATACAGTGTAAGCTTTGGGGTAGAAGGAGCTCCGCAGTGAGTCAACAGCGTTGTCCCAGTTCAAAGGCTCGTTCAGTATCTCGAGCATGCCAACATTGCGGTATTCTTGCTTGGAATGGATGATGTCGGTCATCCACTCGAGCCATTCGACTGCGCGGCCATAGTTGTAGTCATTGTAGAACCCGGCTGTAGAAGCATATTGGCCCGTAAAAGGCTGGTTGGGCTGTTGGGCACCGGGAGCACCGTGGAAGCTGTTCAATTGTTAGAACAATATCTTGACACTGTTAAAGCACTCACTCGAGAATGATGTATAGGCCTCTGTCGCTTGCCCAGCCGCAGAGTTCAGTCAGGTATTGTAACCCACCCTGCAATACCTTAGTATCCATATGCAAATTGCATCTATTCTCATACCTTGGGGAAGTGCTCCGACTCGTCAACAAGATCCTCCTTCAGCCAGTATCCTAGAGGAATACGGATCGTGTTCAGCCCATAACTCAGCATCTCGTCGAGATCGGACGAGCCGATCCAACGCCTCCAATGGGCCTGAAAGTTGTTATCGGCCGCATCCTGGCCCTTATTCATGACACAATCAAACTCGGACTTTTCTCCCTCGCATCCAGTTTCGGCCCATTCCTGGCTGTCGATCCAGGGTTCATAGACGAAGAGGGACCCGAGGTTTACTCCGCGAATTTTGTCGCTCGATGGGAGCCATGCGTTGGCGGCTGGAGTGAGAACCGCAAGTGCGGCAATTAAAGCAGAAGACAACATGTGTAATTGCTGCTGGTGTTTGGACACTGATAAACAGATAGTAGAGGACAAGAGATCATCAAATTCAAATCAAGCTGCCAAGCCCTAGTTTGTAGGCTTTGCTTCAAGACATGAAATGTAAATCAAGGAAATGCCAAGGGATCCTATTTATCCTCTTCCTATACGTCACTGAAGCTGATAAATGAGATTGGGGCTGTGACCTGCTTGATTGAGGACGAAGGATTCAACGTTTAATACATCATGTTTCATGGCCAAGCTAGTGAATCCTTCGGGGCTCAGCCTTAGATATGGACATGATCATCCTGTACGATGGGAACTGCAGTTGACATTCAGAGCTTGTAAGTATATAGTTCAATTATTGAAGGCTCGATATCTTCAAGACTGTGAGAATAAACTAAACAAAACCAAGCTTTGCAATGATAGTGCGCACTCAAAATAGGTAGGTTGGTGATGATAGATTAAAGTTTGTTTCGTCTAGAAACAATCTTGTACTAGATCAGTGGGGGCGAAATTAGGGGACCGTTTTAATCTCAATCCTCAGCTGCCATCATCCAAGAAAGATTGCAACACAAGGAAAAACAATTTTACAGATCTTGGGCTGCTTGGCTGCATAAGTACGTAGTGTCGTGCGTGGGTTGTGGGGAGATCTATGGTGCGACTCTGGGAGAATGCATATTGTAGATCTACGCGTGATTGCAGCATCAGGTACAATGGCTGGAGTAGTACTTAGTTTCCAAATGGTAGCATCCCTAGGGAAACAGAAGCCCTATGCCAGTGTGAAAGCTTCGCATAAAGGCATTATCCACAAATTACGAGAGTCTAAACTTCTTTTTCTCCTTCTTTGCCAGGTACAATCGAAACGGATCATGCGGAACTTGAGCCGGCCGGCGCCTTCAAGAAGCGCACGGGTCGACCACTTCTGCGGCATAATGTGAACGTTTGTAGCCTAATAAACAGCCTCAGGATGAAAAGCCTGGCAAGTGAAAAACTCATCAAATCGGAGCCGAGGGATACGTCAGGCTTGGGGAGCATCAGGCATATGTGGGTTCGAGCATCAGAACGATACGGTGAAGAGCCAGACGAGTCATACTTTGAGCTTGGGAAGATATTTGCAGTCTACCTAGTAGGTACTACTGTGCTTTACATTATACTTCAATGCTCTTGTTAAATAGAATTAGTCGTGATGTTTTCCGTATCACAACGTCTATAGTCAAACCATAGAATCTTTGTCACAAGAAGAACAATAGTCCTCAATACCTACTAGTACCTACCTCAAATGCCGTTTCTTCTACACCGCGGGTTCGCTGACCACCCCCGCCTATAGAATTATACGTAGCTGGACCCACATTTACGAAAGATCCAAACCTGGCAGGTACAATGGATGATGCATGCGCTGGCTAGTCTAGCTCTGGTCGTGGTTTCCCCACCAACCATCCCTACCAACTGGCAACTAGTTAGCAACGGTGACGGGAGAGAGCGAACCATCTCCCTCCCGAACGGACTCAAGTCTTCAAGCTCGGCTCGTAGACCAGTTTCCTGTAGTCTCTTTCTGCACAAAAACTTTGAGCCTTTTCCTAGTTGTGTTTCTTTTGCAACGATTTACGACTTCAACCGACGTAGAGCTTGGACATGATGTTCCTGCTAAGCTCCATCGCCTAAGACATCCGACATCGCATCTCGACATATACGCAACCTAACCTGCGAAATCGTCAACACAGCATTCCAACCACCCCGATCTCGAGACAGAAACTACACTACATCGCTACGACACTCCCAGACTTCAACCCGAGAGACATCTCTACACTGTCTGAAACACAAGCCTTGTTCCCGTCGTCGCCGTTATGGCGCCGGCAAAAGATGAACTCTCCGCGCCCGGTGCGGTGAGTTATGATTCAAATACTCAGATTGTCGGGGATGGAACGTGGGACTTTGACAAGAATACTTTTCTGCTGCCCAATCTCCAAGGGCTAAACTATGAAACTATGCGCTACAATGGTATTCAGCTCCGGTTCCCAAGTATGCCGGAAGGATGTGACTAACACTAGCTATAGGCATGGGCAACAGATTTTCGACACTTACGCAATATCATGGCCTCATTCGAGCTCACGCTGTCATGGGAATTATAGTGTTCCTCTTTCTTATACCATTTTCTGTCATGACAGCAAGATTTTACTCGCGCCGTCCAGGTTGGGCCATCAAATACCATGCCCAAGTCAACATCTTCGCTGGGCTGTTGTTAGTCGCAGTCTTCATCCTGGGTTACTTTGCAGTTGGACCGGAGCGAACTTTGACTAACCCTCATCATGGGATCGGCGTCGCAATATTTACTCTCTTCTTCATACAATTGTTTGGAGGATGGATTGTCCGCAGAATAACCAAATCTCGGTCTTTGCGCGTCATGATTCACCAGTGGTTCGGGCGAGCGATTGCCCTTCTGGGCATTGCGCAAGTCCCTCTTGGTCTTGCTCTATACGGCTCACCCCTTTATCTGTTTATCCTTTACGCCGTCTGGATGTTTTTGCTGGTCATTGTATACTTCATCCTGAGCTGGCGATCTGCGAACCAGCGGGACTACTATATGGGTGGAGCACGGTCAGAAATGCGATCAGAATTGGCACCAACAGAAGATACTCGTACCCGTTACACTGAGTCCGAATTATTTTCAGAATACAAGTCGGAGCCTCCCAAAAGCAAAGCTAAATGGCTAGGCCCTCTTGTGGCTCTTGGTGGATTAGCGGCTTTAGTAAGAGGACGAGGCAAGAACAAGGGTCCAGACAATGGTAGTCGAGTCCGCAGCCGGTCCCCTTCATTCGATCGCAGCCAGAGGCCAGAAGTCCTCCCCTCCAGGACGGGCTCAGCCAGCTATCTCACCGGGTACACTGGAGAAAAGTACTCAGATGTCACGCGAAAAGACGCCGGAGGCGGTGGAGGCGGGTTCGCAAAGTTCTTGGGCATCCTGGGACTCGGAAAACTGTTCTCTAAACGTAGCCAGCCACGAGATGGGGATTATTCCGAGTATAGTGCGGTGTCGACCGAAACACCCAGACGTCACCGCGCAACTCGTAGTGTCCCAAGTATGTCCGATGTTACTAGGACTGACTTTACCAGCACTACCACACCCGAGAATAGACGGGGACCTGATGCCACTCGCTCAGCTTTGATTCCTCCTTCCGGAAGTCGTGGACCTCCGCCTGCAATGTCGCAAATGAGGAGCGCTGCCGATCAAAGTTATACCGAAACTGCACTAAGCTCACCTCCACCCTCCGTGACACCTCGAGGCAAACGTTACCCACCCAACTCGAGGCGCAGCGTCTTCGAAGAGTCAGATTACTCGTCCTATGTCAGTCCTTCCCGACGTCCGCAACCTGAGAAGTCTGGAGGTGGGTTTGCCAAGGGACTACTCGGTGGTTTCGGCTTCGGATGGTTCACCAAGAAGATGGCAGACAGAAGGGCCGCAAAGGAAGAAGAGCGTCTACGCGATGAAGAGGATCTGAGATCTGGCACCTCACTGTCTAGGTTCACTGCAGACGGGCACGCGTCCCCTCCACGACGAGACAGTCGCCGGCCTCCTCAACGTCGACACACAGGTTACCCTCTTACAGATACCCTTCTGTCAAGTGAAATGTCCGAGTCGACCATTGAGCCTCGGCCTGCTCGTGGAGGCAATTATGTTCCACCTACTGAGATGAGCGACTTGCCTCCAGTTGCTGGCCGGGCAGGAAAACACTCCAGGCGCAACAGTGAGCATGTATCAATGCCCGCGATGCCAGCTGACCCACATGGCATTCTGGCACCTACCGAGACAACAGCTTCTGGAATCCAGCGGTCCCGTCAAGGCCGGCCTGGTGAACGGGACGCGTCAAGGCTAGCTCTTGGCGAAGAAGATTCGCGTCACGAGCGCTACGCTTCGCCCGCCAGCGTCAGTGTCAAGATGAAGGTTCATGATGACAGGGACAGGAATGTCACTCTTCGAAGACTTACAGAGGAGGAAGCATTGGCAGCGCGTGGCCGAAGGGATTCTGTCAGCAGTATCGACTCTCCCTCTCACGGCCGTCGACGCTACCGAAGAGATTCTAGTCACAAACGCACTGACGCGGCTGCTGATCGAAAAGCAGAAGATGAGGATGTGGCGTCTCTGGCCCCCCCTAACCCTTCCTTTGCAAAGCAGAAGCGGCGAGGCAAGGATTCAGCATACTACTCAGGACAACCAGCACCATCACTACCAGGTACATCTGCCCACTTTGGTCAGACAGTGTCCAGTTTAGCTGAGAGTCACGGCACTTGGAGCGGCATCACCCCTACTGTCAATACAACGACCGCTGGACCTGGAGATGATACCCCAGGTGAGGGATCGGCCGCCGCCGAGAATCGACGACAAAGACGACGACTCGAGAGGAGGCGTGCAAGCGGGCCTACTGCTGATGCGCCTTCTACCAATGTCGACATGTTCGATTGAGAGTCGTGAGACCGGAAAGCGGGATTGCTCCCGCTTCCCTATCGATTCCGCCATGACTGGTAGTCTGTTGACGAAGGAAAAAAGAGAGTGCATCGAGGGACAGGATCCTAGCATAGTCGGCGTTCTGGATGGAAGTTTGCAAATTTAGTAACGTCATGCCATGTCACGTTGATTTCAATGTTTGCAAATAGACTTGAAGGACGATACTGATGTCGATGAATGAAGTGATTGGCTTGAGAATGGTAAATCAGTATATGTCAAATTTTTTTTAGTATTTAGAGTATGGAGAGATCCACAGAGGATTGATGATAACGAATTCGGAATTGCGTTTCTCTCGAATATATAAATCTTGTTTCTCGCTCACATCAAAACTGCTACGGAAAGTGACTGCATAAAATAATCCAAGCCACGAACTATACTATTCAGAAGGTGCCGGAGCTCCCTTGAATCCAATTCCAACGACTCCACTCTGTTCCATTAGAGCTCCACCAGATAATCCAACCAGGGTTGACAGCTCTACCAAACATCCAAGTCCCTCACAGCAGAGGCTACTATCGACATTTAATCTCTTCTTCTTCTCTTCTCTTCCTTTCCTTTTGTTCCTTTGTATGACCCATCTTGTGCCGTTTGGACATTTCAATGGCCCTGAAACAGGCCTAAACTTTCTACTGCGATAGCGACCACGTTCCTTTACTTCAACTAACAACCATCCTCCACGATCAAGATGCCGCAAAAGCCGAAGGCCAAACCCAAGGCTCAGCAACAACAACAACAACAGCCTCCGCAGACCGAGCATCAAAAGATCGCTGAGCAATGGGCCAAAGCTGAACGCGCCCGCGCTGCACAGCAGGCTGCCAATGCGAAATTCGGGCTTCCTGCCGCCGAAGAGAACGTCGAGGTTCTAGAGCAACGACGCGAGATGCTCGACAAGAGACGGCACAAGACATACGAAAAGCGATGGCGATGGGCTGCCGGTTTCTGGGTGGTCTTGTTCGCTATCCATGCGCTCGGTATCTGGCTATTTACAAGTGGCTTCCTGCTGACACGACTTGTGCTGGACGACAAGTCGAATTGCACTCTGCCTCCAATTGAGAACACTAAGGGCTCGTTGAACGTCGATCGTGGTTGCTGGCATCCAAAGTCATTCGACCGAGCTGTTGTCGTCCTAATTGACGCGCTGCGCTACGACTTCACCGTCCCCTCTGATCCAGCGCAGGCCCAGCATTTCCACAACGCTTTCCCCTACCTCTACGAGACCGCCGTCAAGTCGCCCCAGAATGCCTTCCTTCGTCCCTTCATCGCTGATCCACCGACGGCGACGATGCAGAGACTCAAGGGTCTTACAACAGGAACGTTGCCGACCTTTGTTGATGTTGGAAGCAACTTTGCTGGAGCAGCCATCGAGGAGGATAACTTGTTGATGCAATTGAAGGATGCTGGCAAGAAGATCGCTCACCTTGGCGATGACACATGGTGGTCTCTCTTCCCTGGCTACTTTGAACCCAATATCAGCAAGGCTTACGATAGCTTCAACGTCTGGGATCTTCATACTGTCGACAATGGCGTTATTGACAATATCTTCCCTCTCTTGAAATCGGAGAAGAAGGGCGAATGGGACCTTCTTATTGGACATTGTCTTGGTGTCGATCACGCCGGTCACCGATACGGACCTGATCACCCTGCCATGAATGCCAAGCTTCGCCAGATGAACGAATTCATTCGCAAGATGGTTGAGAACATGGACGACAAGACGCTTCTTATTGTTATGGGTGACCACGGCATGGACAGCAAAGGTGACCACGGCGGTGAGAGCGACGACGAGGTTGAGGCTGCTCTCTGGATGTACTCCAAGAAGCCCTTCTTTGGTAGAACTTCTCCTGACTTTGCTGTTCCTCCGGCCAATGCAAAGATTCGACCTGTGAACCAGATCGATCTTGTTCCTACCCTTGCACTACTTCTGGGCATTCCTATTCCCTTCAACAACTTGGGAAGACCTATTGAGGAAGCATTCGCTGGTGTCAAGGGCAACGACTGGCGTAACCTCAACGCCGTCTCACGTGTTGCCGCAGCCGGCATTGAGAGATACCAGGCAGCTTACCACAAGGCTCGGGGTCTGGTTCAGGGCGAGGGTCTGGAATCTCCTGCTGCTCTTTGGGAGGCCGCTCTCGCCATTGCCAAGAAGGACCGCGATGCTTATGTTGCCTTTTCCAAATTCCAGGAAACTACGCTCTCTGTTTGCAAGGATCTCTGGGCCCGCTTCGACGTCCCCCGTATGATCATGGGTATTGTTGTCTTCAGCGCTGGCCTCGTCTTGTTGTTGATGTACTCTTCTCGCGAGGAGGCAGACGAGTACGTCATTATGAACGACGCAGAACTTGACTACGCTGAGAAGAAGCTTGAGATTCTGGCTTTCCAGGAGAATGAGCCTGAGGCTGAGGACATCCCCCATAAGAACATCCTCAAGGGTCTCTGGGACCCCAAGATTCTTTTCACTGTCTCTGTTCTTACTGGCGTTGGCCTGTATCGTCAACAGCCTGTCGAGGGGGTCGTCGCGCTTGTTGCAGTGTTATTCATGGCCGGCCTCAGCTCATCTCTCCACGAGGCAGGCAGAACTATCCTCAATGTCTTCCCCTCTTCTTTCTGGGGCTGGTTGGCCGTGGTATTCACAGTCAGCCATTCAATTGGATTCGCATCTAACTCTTACACTATCTGGGAAGATTCAATCCTCCTCTTCTTTATCACCACTTTTGGTGTAGCTAGCGCCGTCTCTGCACTCCGCATTGAGGCTCGCCGCGAGAAGTACTTGGCCATCTACCATTCTGTTGCTTTCATTATCCTCGGTCGTGTTGCCTCGTACTCGAAACTCTGTCGTGAGGAGCAGATGCCATATTGTACTTCTACGTACTACGCTTCGTCGACCTCGTCGACCTCCGCGACTTGGCAGTTGGCCATTCCTTTTGCTGTATGCCTTATTCTGCCAGCCATCGTCAAGTCTTTCCTCGTTACAAGCAGGTCATACGAGGGTCTTGCTCCTACATGGATCGGTTATGTCGTTCGTGGAGGCCTGTGTCTCTCTGCCCTCTACTGGGTTATTGACGCTGCTGACAACGGAGGCTGGCTAGCGGGAAGAATTGCTGAGGGAACCCCCAAAACCATCGGTGTGTATTTGGCTCAGATGGTTCTGGCTCTGGCTTTCATTGCTGGAAGCACTGCTTTTGTCTGGGCACCTCCTTGTGTTTCCATCCTTCAGTCAGCCGGAGCTGGTGGTCGCCCCGTGGTTACTATTATTGGATACGGCAATGCTATCGGTGCTCGTTACCTGCTTTTGCCTCTCAACATCCTTTTGGGCTGCTTCCTCCTTTCCAAGCCCATGGGTGGCGGTGCCCTTGCTCTCATGTTTTGGCAAGTCCTCACTCTGGCTGAGCTTTTGGACCTCAACGAACTGAAGACAAGTCCTATTGGACCTGTCATGCTCGCTATCCTTGGAAACTTTTATTACTTCAAGACGGGCCACCAGGCTGTCCTGTCCAGTATCCAGTGGGACAGCGCCTTCATTCCTCTCTTCAGCATCCGCTATCCTTGGACCCCTCTGGTTGTTGTTCTCAACAGTTTTGCTGGTCAGATCATCGCTGCTGCGTCCGTGCCGCTACTTTCTCTCTGGAAGGTCGGACCAAAGCAGAGGGGAGTTTTGGAAACAGCTACCCGAGGCATTGGTGTCTTCATTATCTACTACGCTGTTGAGGCTCTGGCCACTATGAGCTGGGCTGGATGGCTTCGTCGCCACCTGATGCTTTACCGAGTCTTCAGTCCTCGTTTCATGCTCGCCGGCACTGTTCTTCTTGTACTTGACCTGGTAACAATTTTGGTAACGCTGACGGGTCTGCGAAGCAACACTTTGTCTCTTGGCGAAGTGTTTGGATGGGCTGTTTAGATGCATGTTTTGAATAAACGCTGTGTATGATGTGTGTATAGCTACGGGGCTTCGTTGAATTTTGCTGTCAGCGTAACTCCTGCATTTGACAAAAAGGCGGAAATTTCGATAATGGGATGGAGCGGTGTCATGCTGGGGTGTTTAGTCCAGTTCAGGTTATCTCGGCCAAGCATTTATGTTACAGCGCGCTGGCATGTTTCTAGTATACAATCGTATTATCTGTATTACATGTAATCCCACATATCTTTATTTGTGAACAACTTCCGCGGTCCCTTTTACAGCCATCCCCCCTTCCGGTCCCTCAATCCAAACATCCCATCGCCCTTGAATGCCATTTTCTTTTGACGCTCTACGAACATTGATACTCATGCGCTCGTCAACGAAAAGGGGCGCGTAGTTTCTGTAGCTGAACTTTTGCACGGATACGTCTGGATCGAGTTGATCGTTGAGAACGCGAAGCATTAGTGCAAGAGTGAAGGGGCCATGAACAAGAAGTGCTCGGTGGCCGTCTACATCTCGTGCGAACTGGGGGTCGAAATGGATCGAGTGAGCGTTGAATGAGAGAGCCGAGAAGTGTAATAGGTGAGTTGGTGAAGGTGTGAGCGAGACGGAATAAGATGGTGAATGAGGATCTAAGACGCAATATTAGTGAGGTTGTCTTCTCGACATGGTGTACACACCCACATTTGAGGAGTCTTGCGGACGAGGAAGCAGATCCTTCTTCTTCCCTCATAAACACCAATGTCCTCCTCTCTTCGATATCCCATTGTCCCCTGCCTTCAACCTCATGCCCATGCCCATATTTACGCCAGACATCGACAAACACCTTTTCCTCGCCTTCTCTGCCTCTAAAGGTTACGTCTTCAATCTTCTCCCTGCACACCACCGGTCTCGCGTCAAGCTTCATCTCCTCTCCCCTGAATATGACCTCGCCGCCCGCCCAAACCCGCCGAGTATATGGCGGACCAGGCGAGTGATCGGGATCCGCACCATCGGGGATGAGACGCGAGGGGGGTAGCTGGATGGGGAAATAGACGAGGTGATGGCCCTGAGGCAGAGCGCGAGGAGGTGAAGCTATTGTCGGCACCGAATGAGAAGATGAGAGGAGGTCGTCTATTGTAGTTGCAAGGAGATGAGAGGGCATTGGGGTGAGATAGTCCGGTATGATCTTTGGGGGGTGGGCTTTGAGAGCTGAGATTATAGAGGGTGTTGTTTTTGTTTTTGTGCTATATGCTGTTTGAAATCGCAAACCGCACTGGCGGTTGAGAACATGTATCGGCCTCATGGTGAATTACTGCCGGTAGTGTAAAGGCAGAAGCAGTGTTCGTAGTTGTGTTTTGGATTTGGTTGTTATAGTTAAGATTAAGCCCCAAATAATTGATGAGGGAAAATCTTGCGCTCAACTGGTCCAAGTAACACGGCAGAATGCAAATCGAATTGACTAATCCTTTGTGCTTCGTATGGGTGGTTATATTGGCCACAGGTGGAATGCAATGCAATGCAGATTATTAGTACGTCAAGTTCGATCGATCGACGGTCAAGTAGGTGGCTACAAATACGGATTAAGTCACGAGTCTGGGGCCGCGGTTGTCATGATGAATCGCTTGTCATGACCTCTTTCAATATAGTATCACGCATCCATATGGATCCACAAAACGTCTCTGATTAGCGTAGACCAACTTTTAAATTCATCCCTCTCGCAGCATCTATATAATATTTATGCCTTTTCTTTATTCTCGATTCTGTCGTTACACATCTATCATGAAACATGACACTTGCCCGTTGCGACTAGACCGGCCTCAGCCGAGTCCATCGGCCAAGGGGGCGCATTCCAGGTTAAATATGTAAATAGATTCAGTCTCTGTGTTTGCTTCATACTCGAGTCACGTGGCACACGGCCAACAAGCCACTCAGTGTTGGGCTCTTATGAGAAGGCATGTCTACCGAGTCTCACAGACTTCAACAGCAAACCAGTTCCCGTCAGCCTCTCAGTCAGGCCTTTACAGGTACTCAGAAGGAGTCTTGACGTTGTTCCTGGAAGCCCACGACTGAAGGTCAGCGCGGCAGTTGTCAAGAGCGCCATGGATGGCGAATTGGGTCTCGATACCATCGACTCTGTGGGTAGAGTTGATGTTCTTGACCAGAGTGATCTGGAAGCAAGTGGCAGAACCCTGGCGAGAGACAATGGTGGAGGCAGCAAGGAAGTACTCCCAGATACGGAACCATCGCTTGCCGTACTTGGCCTCAACCTTCTCGCGGTTGGCCATCCAGTTACGGTACCACTTCCAGAGGGTAGCAGAGTAGTGAACACCGATAGTGTCAATGTGCTTGATCTCGAAACCAGTGCCCTCGAGCTTGTCGACAACCCAGCCAAGAGGAGTGGAAGCGTCAGCGCCAGGGAAGATGTACTTGTTCATAAAAAGACCCCAAGTCAAGTCCTCGTACTGCCAAGCCTTGCGGAGACCAGCGTACTGAAGGAAGAAAACACCATCGTCGTCGAGCATGTCATGAACCTGCTTCAAGAAGCTGGAGAAGTGACGGATACCAACGTGCTCAGACATTTCAAGACTGGTGATCTTCTTGTAACCACCTGCGGGAACGGGAATATCACGGTAATCCATGCAGAGAATCTTGCTCTGCTCCTCAGGAATGCCGGCCTTGCGCATGCTGCTGTTACCCCAAGCGGTCTGGTTACGGCCGAGGGTGACACCAGTAACGTTGGCGCCATACTGCTCACTGGCGAAGCGGGCAAGAGTACCCCAACCACATCCGATGTCCAGCATGGAGTCGCCCTTGTTGAGGCCAATCTTTTCACAAACGACAGTAAGCTTGTTGTCCTGAAGCTCCTCAAGAGTCTCCTCGCGGTTGATGTCGGAAATGATACCAGAAGTGTAGATCATACGAGGACCAAGGAACCAGCCGTAGAAGTCATCACCGCGATCGTAGTGATCACGAACCTGCTCCTCGTCTGCAAGGTGTTAGTTTCAGTTACCAATCAGGATTCAGAAATTAGATACGTACCCTGAGAACGAGTGTGCATGATAACCTCGGGGATCATGCCGAAGAGGAAGAACTTGATGAGGCCAATGGTGAAGCGGAAGCTGGCCCAGTCGTGGCGGTACTCCATAGCCTCGAGACAGTCGCCCTTGAAGTCGACATCGCCGTCAAAGTACATCTCGTAGAAGGTCTCCATGGGGATTTTGTTGGTGCCACGGTACTTGACACGGTCGGCCTCCTTCTTGAAGTCGAGGTAGAACTCGACACCACGGTTGGGAAGGCGAACCTTGTCATTCTTGCGAGGGCTGACGGAAGAGATGACAAGCCACCAGGCGGCAAGCATAGGGAGGTCGATGATGATGGCGAAGAAGATGGTGGTCTTGAGGCCACCACCAAGCTTCCAGCTGAACCACCAAGGGACAGCAGTCAGGAGAGAGATAAGGACATAGTTGTTGAAGGTGTCGGAGCCAGGACCATCGGCGGGAAGGGGGGCGTTTTTGATGGCAGGATACTGTGAAGGAGAATACGGGTTAGCATCGTGTACAGATGGACTCGAAGAGGACAGCAATCATGATAGTAACTTACCCTGGTAGTAGGAACACCAACGTCCTCAAGCTTGTCAAAGTCAGGCTTGGGAAAGGCGGGAGTTTTCACAAACTCGAAGTCGAGGCCGGTGACCCCTGATTTCTCTGCCATTGTGACGACAGATCTCAATGGCTACCAAAAGCTTTGAGATGATGAGAAGAAGAGGGAGAAAACCGCTGCGGCGGGTTTATTTTTAAGAGGACCAACTGATTGTACGTTTCGTGGGGCAGGGCCAAAAAAGGGACGTGAGAGGGAGGGGGGAGCTCTGAGCCAGGGGAGGGGCGGTGTAAAAAACAGGGTCCAGAAGTTTTTGGAGGGAATATGATTGGATGGCTGACTCCCCCAAACCCCCTACATTCACCATGATTA